>BDRX01000133.1:109004-119323 GCA_003203535.1 Raphidocelis subcapitata | reverse complement strand
GGGGGGGGGGGGGGGGGGGGGGGGGGGGGGGGGGGGGGGGGGGGGGGGGGGGGGGGGGGGGGGGGGGGGGGGGGGGGGGGGGGGGGGGGGGGGGGGGGGGGCGTGTGGGCGAGAAAGCGTCGGGTGGCGGCGCTGCGGCTGCCGGCGCGCGCCGTGCGCCGCTCGCTATTCGGCCTGCTGCGCGGTCGCATGCGTTTCCGTGCGCGGCGGCCGCCGCCGGTGGGGGCCGGCCCCGTGCGCGCCCCCCCGCCCCCCCGCGCGCGCGCGCGCCTGGGCACGTGCAGGAAGTACACCATGTTGTCCACGTTGAAGGGCACCGCCTCCTTCTGGTTGAACTCGTAAAAGTCGCGCAGCAGGCTGGCGCAGTCCTGCTGGTCGCCGGCGACCGGGCGCGGCGCGAGCGCGAGCGCGAGCAGCGGCAGCAGCAGCAGCGGCGGCAGCGGCGCGCGCGGCGACCGGGGCGCCGCCCCCGCGGGGGGGCACCGCGGCCGCTCCCGCCGCATGCCCGGCCGAGGATCTTCGCGATACGCTGCCGCCGTACGGTTACGGCTGTCCCCGCGCGCTCGGGGATCGCTGCGGGACTTGGCCAGGTCCGGGGCGGGTGCCCGCAGCGGTTGGCGCCGCAAAACCAGTTCAGCGTTGTTCCAGACGCTTTGTAAGATTGTACGGATTGCAGACACAAGGGCGGAGTGATAAGTTTGCCTTGCACCCCTAGTGCGGTGCCGCCTGTGTGCGATCCGCGCCCCGAGCGGGCCCTCATTCCCTGCTGCGTCTCCACCGGTCATGTCGTCCTACCGCAGGCTGCGGGTCGGGGTGAGCGCCGCGCGGGGCGCGGCGCGTGCGCTGCTGACCGAGCGCTTGACCGCAGCGCCGCCCGGAAACCCCCTGCGGCGCCCCTGCCGGAGCCGACGCCCGCACGCGCCGCGCGCGCACACACAAACAGGAGTCGCCGCGGGCGGGCGACGCGCCGCAGCCGACGTGGGGCGCGGCGGCCCCGTCCACCGCCGTCGCCGCCACTCCGGCTCCCCCGCCGCCGCAGTCGTTCGACGGCACAGCGGCCCAGCCCCCGACGACCGCCAGCCCCCGGCCGCACCCGCCCCCCGTCACGCTGTCCGTCGCGTCCCCGCTCCCGCTCGCCGCGCCGGCCTCGCCCGCCGCCGCGCGCGCGCCGCTGTCGCCGCTGGGCGGGGCCGGTGGAGGGGGCCTCGCTGACCGTGCGTTCACGCCCACGCCGCCCCCCGTGCCGCACACATGGACGCCGCCCCGCTCGGCCGGTGGGTGGGACGGGTAACGGCAGCGCGCAGCATGCATGGCTGCGGCCCCCCATGCGCGCGCTGCGCAGCGCATGCGCATGCACGCGCTCTCAACCCTCGCATGCGCATGCGCTGACGCATGCGCCCGCATGCACACCCGCATGCGCGCCCGCATGCAGGCCGCATGCGGGCGGAGGAGGCCCTGCAGGCCGAGATCGCCGAAATGGGCCGCGGCGGCGCCTTCCAGTCCGCCTCGCCGCTCGCCGCCCGCCCCGGCGGCGCCGGCTCCCCCCGGCCGCCGCCCGCGGCGGGCGCGGGCGGCGAGGCGGCCCCGCCGCTGCCGGCGAGCGCCGCGCGGAACAACCTGCTAGAGGCAGCAGCGGGCGGCGCGGCGGCGGGCGGCGGCGGCGCTGGCACGGGCGGCGTCGTGGCCGGCGCGCTGGGCGCGGTGCAGAAGCTGCGCGAGAGGCTGTGAGTGGCGGTGCTGAGGCTCTGCGGGACGCCTTTTTGCATGCGGCCACTTGCTGGCAACCCACCCCGGCATGCACAAGCCCCATTTGAACCCGCCCCCGCCGCCCGCGCCCCGCACAGCGGCACGCCCGGCAGCGGCAGCGGCGGCCTGCTGGGGTCGGCCGCCAGCAGCCACGGCTCTTCGGCCTCCCTCACCGGCATAGAGCCGTTCGCCAGCCCCGGCGGCGGCGACAGCAGGGGCGCGCCCGGCGACGGCGCCGGCGCCGCGGTGGTGGCCACACGCCGCATCGGCGGCGACGGCGCCGCCGGCGGCAGCCGCCCGGCCAGCGCCGGCGGCGGCAGCGGGCGCGCCTCGCCGGCGCCGCCGCCGGGCGCGGCGCCGCGGCCCGCGCCGCCACCGCGCCTCGGCGGCGGGCTGTCGCCCGCGCAGTGGCAGGCCGAGGCGGAGCGCCTCGCCGCCTCGGGCTGCGGCGTCCAGGCGGCGCTGCTGCCCGGGCCCGTCGGCGGCGCGGCGCGCTGCTTCGTGCGCCGCGTGCGCGGGCCGCTGCCCGGCCCCGCGCGCGGCTTTGAGCTGCGGGTCGAGGCGAGCGACCGGCTGCTGCTGTCCGCGCGGCGGCGGTCCAAGAACAAGTGCAGCTCGTTCCTGGTCGCGGCGAGGGCGCTGGACCGGCCAGAGGCGTCGCCGCTGGATGCGGACGCAGTCGCAAAGGTTGGCTCCGCTTGGGGGGCCGCGGGCCGGGGTGGGGGTGCGCGGCCAACGGTCAAAGCGGCGTGCCCAGCCCTGTCAGCACAGCACAGCCGCCTCCCCCCCAGCCAGCCCGGCGCGTTCCGTCCCTCGATTGTGCAAGGTTTCCGGGCTTTGAAGCGTGCACTGCTCTGAAACGCAACCGCGATTACACCGCAACCGCAGGTCAAGGCCAACCTGGCTGGCAGCGAGTACGTGGCCTGGCTGAAGGGCGGGCCCGCCGCCGCGCGCAAGGGCTTTGGCGCGCAGGCGCTGGCGATGCGGCAGCTGCCGACGAGCGACTCGGCGACGGGAGGCGCGCGGGGCATGGTGGTGGCGGTGCCGGCGCCTGGTGAGGGGGCTTGCTTGGGGGGCTGGGTTGCTTGGGGCCTTGCAGCGAGATAGAGGGCACTATCGCTATCACCAAGCTGGCTGCTGGCTGCTGCTGAGAGCCGCTCATCCCAGCCCAGCCAAAACACAGGAGCCGACCCAATCACTCATGCGCTGCGCTCGCACCACCCCCCGCCCACACATACAGGCGAGGGCCCCTGGCTGCCGCTGGGCAGCGCCGGCGACGCGCCCGACGCGCTGGGCCCACTGCTCGAGGCGGCGCAGCGGCGGGAGCTGTCGCCGACGATGGAGCGGCGGCTGGTGCTGCTGCGCAACGCGGCGCCCTTCTTTGACGCGGCGCGGGGCGGTGAGCCGCTCTGTGACCAAAGGCAAAGGCAGCCCCACGCCAACCGCACAAGTAGCGGTGCCAACCGGCGAGCAGCCCCAAAACTGAGCGACCCCAAGTTAACCGCCCCAGCAACCGCCCCAAACCGCCCAAAACCGCCCCTCCCAGTCCACTACCTGGACTTCCGCGGCCGCGCCACCAAGCGCTCCCCCAAAAACTTCCAGCTCTGCCACTGGGACCACAACACGGGCGGCAGCGGCGCCGAGGTGGTGCTGCTGTTTGGGAAGCGGGGCGGCGGGGAGTACGCGCTGGACTTTGGGTGGCCGCTCAACGCGGCGCAGGCCTTCGCGCTGGGTGAGGGGCTGCTCCGGGGGGTTGGGGTTGATTGGGTTGTGGGGGGGGGGGTATTGGGTTGGGGGGAGCGGCCAGGAGAGGGCGGCGGGCGCACTTTCCACGGGACGCCCAGGATCGGGCGACCGCCCCGCCCATCAGCCTGCACTTCCCCCTCCAAAACCCACCCGCAGCGCTGTCGACCTTTGACACCAAGCTTTTCTACGCCCTCTGAGGCCGCCGCTGAGAGAAAACTGAACCCCGGCACCGCGAGGCGCGGCTGGCATCGCCATTCCAAGAGGGCGGATGGACCTGCGGTGCCGCCGGCGGCGGCCAGCGCCGCCACGGCGGGGCGGCGCCGCCGAGGTCATCGACGGCCCTGCCGAGGCGCTGCCTAGGCGGAAGCCGGCGGCCGGCAATGGCATCTGGCAACGAGCGGTCAGTGGTGCATGCGGGCGAGCCGCCCCTGCCTCCCGTAATAAAGACTCCCCTCCTCAAACCCGCCTTGGCTTGGCTGCGTGGGGCCCCGAGCCCCCTAGAGCCCTTATGTGAGTCCGCCCCGCCCTCGCGACTGCTGCGCGCCCCCTTGCGCCGCCCCCCCATTTCGCGCCCACCCGCCCGCGTTTGCGCGCACTGACAGGGCGCGGCCCTGGCTCAGGGCCGGCCAGCCGCCTGCCCTGCTTCTGGGCTGGTGGCACACAGGCACAAGAACCGGCCGGGGTGCAGCCACCCCTGGCTGGGGTGGCCTCCGCGCGCCAAGGCTGCACGCCAATGCCTGCGGCCTCATGTGTTTGCGCCTTGCGCGCTTCGGGCTCGAGGCCCGACCGCCGTCAGGGCCCCACTCGGCGCTCTGAGCAGTGGGCTGCTGAGATGGCCCACTCACACGGTCACACCCTGACCGGCGGCCGTGCGCAGCTGTCTGGGCTCGGCCGCAAGCTGTACTGTTACAAGCCTTTGCCACGGCACCTTTCCACAACACCTCAGGCGCCCGGAACGGTCAGGGCGACGGGATTGGGGGGCTTTTTCGGAGCGTTTTGCCGGGGGCGGGGCGGGGCGGGCAGGCGGCCCAGCGCCCGCGGTCGGCGGCAGAGGTCAAAGGGGCCGGGCCCATCACCGCCAGGCGGCTCCCCGCCCCGCGGCCGCCGCGGCGGGGGTCGGGTGGCAGGCGGCGGGCGGTGCGCGGCGTGGGCGCATGCGCAGAGGGCGTGTGCATGCGTGCTTTGCAGATGGGGGGTCAACACTCACGGGGGTTCAGAAGGGTTGGCCGGCGCCGGCCGGCCGCGGCCCCGCGGGGGATGGGCGGGGCGGCGGGCGGCAGGGCGCTTGGGGAAACAACGGCGCGGCGCGGCTGCGGGGCAGCGCGCGGCCGCGGCACAACAGGAAAGGGGAAGGTTGGGTAAAAACACAAACCGCGAGCGCCGCGGCGGCTCGGGCCGGTCACCGTCAGCCGGGCCTGGCACCGGCTCTTTTTGATCTAGAAACAATCTTCGCTAGTCGCTCTGTTTGGGGTGTTTTTCAGCCCGGCATCGCAAGTCGGTGCCCCGTCTCGCTACCTGGGGGCTTTGGGGGGCAGCCCGGCCGCGATGAGTCCGCCTCCTTTGGGGCGGGGCCCGCGCGCCGCGCCAAGTCCGCCCCCTCCCGGCCGGATCGCGGCGTTTTTTCTTCTTCGAAAACCGCCAGATCAGCTCAGATCACGAGCCGGATCAGCTCAGATCATGAAATCGAGCACGGCGTCGTCGTCCGCCGCCGGCGCGGGCGCGCCCGCGCCGCCGGCGGCGAACAGCTCCAGCGCTGCGTTGCGCGCAAACTCGAGCCGAACGTCCCCCGCCTCGTCCATCCAGTAGCGCCACTCCCAGCTGGGGGCGTCCCCCACCAGCGGCAGCAGCCGCCGCGACAGGCCGCGGCCGCGGGGGCCGGCGGTGACCACGAGGCGGAAGCCGTCGGGCACCTCAAAGGTTTGGTCGCCGGAGATGACGCAGTCGTAGGCCTCAAACTCTGACCGGCCGTGGAGGATGACGCGGCAGGACTCGTGGCGCTGGACCTGGGGGGGTTGGTGGTGGGGTTTTTGTGTTTTGGGGGGTTTGTTTGGGGCTTGTTTGGGGGCGGTTTGCATGAGGGCGGTCTGCATGGGGTTTTGCCTGGGGGTTGCTTGGGCGCGGGCGCTTGTGGTTCGCGGCCCAAACGGCCCCCCCCCAAAAACACGCACACGGCCCCCTCCCCCCGCCCGCCTCCCCACACAAACCTGGTGGCGCCAGTAGCAGTTGCCCGGGTGGTGCCAGTCCACGCCCACGTTCTGGACTGTCACGTTCATCATGTGCACGCGGCCGCAGTCCGTGGAGTAGATCAGCCGCCCGCCCGCGCGCGCGCCGCCTCGGACGGCGTCGGGGCGCGCCTCGGCCTCCGGGTCCCGCGGCAGCGCGAGCCCCGCGGCGGCGGGGGCCGGGTGGTGGCCGGACTGCCCCCGAGCCTGCCCGGACTGGCCCTCGGACTGGCCCTCGGACTGCTCCCTGTGCCCCATCACGCAATCGGCGGCCACCAGCAGGGAGCCGTCCACCGTCACGTCCACCAGGCGCGCCTCGGCCACCTCCAGGACCTGGGGCGGGTTTTGTTTTGTTTGTTTAGTTTGCTTGTTTGCGTGTTTGTTTGTTTGTCTGCGTCAACGCGGGGGGTGCACGCTCCCAAGACCCACGCTAGAGGCCGCCCCTCCTAGCCCCCGTCCCCTTTCCCCGCCCCCCCCCAAAACACCCCCCTCCCTCAAGAAACACCCCCCCCAAAACAACCCAAACCACCCACCAGCTCGCTGCCGTCCATGAGCGCCCCCCCCCGCACTTTCTGCGCCACCACGTCCCACAGCGGCCCCAGCGCGGGGTGGAAGAGGAACAGGAAGCCGGGGCCAGACTCGAGGTAGGAGGACACGTCACCCACCTGCGGGGGTTTGGGGGGGGGGGGTATTGGATTCGAATTCGGTTCGGATTCGGGGTTTGGGTTTTGGTGGTTTGGGGGTGGGGATGGGGGGGTTGGCACCTGAGCTGTGCGCAGCCAAGGGAGGCCGCGCCCCGGAAGAAGCCCCTCCCAAGCCTCCACCCTCAACAAGCCCCGACTCAAGCCCAACAACCCCCCCAAAAGCCCCCACCCCCCCCAAAAGCCCCCCCAAAAGCCGCCACCCCCCAACAACCCCCCCAAAAGCCCCCCAACCCACCTCGGGCACGTATCTCATCCCGCAGCGCTGCAGCAGCTGCCACCCGTTGCGCAGGAGGTCGTAGAACGAGCCGTCGGGGGTCTGGGCGATGCGCGTGGACCCGGGCTCGCGGCGCTTCTTGGCAGAGGAGGTTACCTTTTGGGGGTGGGGTGGGGGGGTTGTTGGGTTGGGTTGGGTGGGTTTAGGGGTTGAGTTGGGGTTGGGGTTTGTGCGGTTGGCGGTTTGGGAGGGTGGTTTGTGGGGTGGGGTGTTGCCCGTGCGCCCCCCCAAAGGCGCCCCCATCGGCGCCCCAACCCCCTAAAACGCAGCCCCAGCACCCCCCCAAACGCCCCCCCCCACCTTGCGGCGCATGTTGTACACAAGGAAAGTGTCCAGCCGCGCCGCCAGCCCGCCCCCCCCGCCGCCGCCGTTGTTCAGGGCATCCGCAAGCCCGTCCCCGCCCGCGCGCGCGCCGGGCGCGGCGGGGGGCAGGGGCTCGTCGGAGGGCGTCGTGAGGGCGTCTGCCAGGTTTTGCATGGTGCACTCCATGCGGCCGGCGTAGACGGCGCGGTCGGCGCCGGTGAGCGCGTCGCGGTAGTTGACCTGTTTTTTTTTTTAATTTGGGTTGGATTCTTGAATTTGGTTTTGAATCTTGGATTCGAATTTGGGGTTGGAGTTTCTGGGGTTGGGAAGCTTGGACTTGTCCCTAGGGCGGGACCCAGGCTCAACCCCACAGGGCGCAGGCCCAAACCCCAAGCCCCCCAACTCAAAGCCCCCAAACCCCAAAACCACAGACCCCCCAAACCCCGCCCCCCCACCTTCTTCTTGAGGTTGAAGATCAGCCCCGGCAGCACCTCCCCGCCCCCCGCCGCCACCGCCGCGTCCACGCGCGCCGCGGCCGCGTCCAGCCCCACGTAGAGGATGTTTGTGTTTGCCGGGAACGCGGACTGCCCGCCCCCGCCGTCGGCGGGGACGTCGGCGATGCCGAGGCGTTCGAATTCGGTGTACTCGACGTTGGTGATGGCGTACTCGTAGCGCCACGCGCCGCCGCCCTTTTCGTTTTGGTTGTTGCGGGATTTGGAGTGCGTGTGAGGGGGATTGCGGGTGGATGGGGTTTGGGGGTGTAGGCGCCAGCGAGGCGCGTGTTCCAAGCCCCCCCAAACCCGCCCAGCCCCCTCCCCTCGCAGCCTGTAACCCCCCCCCAAAGGGATCTCCCCACCCCCCAAAACACCCCAGCCCCACCTGCCCGTCCCCCTTCCACACGCGGCGCTCCTGCAGCACGTTCATCCCCTCGGCAGCGCCCACAGCGCGCTCGCAGGACATGAAGCCAAAGGCGCGGCGCTGGGGGGGGGGGAGGTTGGGAGTTGGGCGTGGGGACGGAGGGTTAGCTTTGATGGGGTGGGGTTTTGGGGGGGGGGGGTGTTTGGGGGCAGTGGGTGGGTGGGCGAAGCTCTTTCATTGGCGCCCATCCAAAGCCGCCTTGGCGGCCAGCAACCCCCACCTTCCCCGCCAAAGCTCAACAGCACAAGAGGGAGCAACCAGCCAACACCGCAACCCCCCCCACACCTGCATGTACCCCGTCCCCGCCAGCGCCAGCAGCGTGGTGTCGACGCCCGCCATCGGGTTGGACACCTGCCGCACTAGCGCGGCCTCGCGCCCGCTGGCGCGCAGCCAGTCGAATACCCCCTCGTCGCGCATCAGCTTCCAGATGGCGCCGTGGCCGCCGGGCTTCATCATGGCCTGGGGGTTGGGGGGGTGTTGGTTTGGGGGAGGGGTGGGTTTGTTTTGGGTGTGTGTGGGTGTGTGGGGGGAGGTATGTGGGGTTTGGGGGGGCGGATTGTGGGGGTCACTTTGCGGCGTCGGTCGGTCCGCGCCGCCCTTGCCGTCTGCACTGCCGCCGCGGCCCTGATAAGGAAGCGAACACAACACTGCGCGCGGCCCCTGCTGGCCCCCACCTTGAAGGGTGCCGTCATGAGCCACCGGCCGTCCTCGCTGGCGATGACGGGGACCAGCGGCTGCCTGGGGTTGGGGGGGGGAGGGGTTTTAGCAAGGGCGTAGGGGGGCGGAGGGTTTTGGAAAGGGGAGCGGCGCGGCCTCGTTTGAGGGGCTGTCGGGCTGCGCAGGCCCCGGAGCAAGGCCCCCAAACCCCTCGAAAGGGCGCCAGCCCCTTCCAGTCCCTAACCCCCCTTCCAACCCCAAACCCAGGCCTGCTGCCGTAACCCCACACCCCCCAGGCCCCCCACCTGAACAGCCGGAAGCTTCCCGGGTCGCGCCCGAACCAGCCCTCCCTCTCCAGCAGCGCGCGCACGCGGCCGTGGTTGCCCTTTGCGTCAGAGGTCATGACGGCCAGCGGCGTGGTGAGCTGGCGGCCGGTGAGGCGCCAGTAGAGGTACTCGCGAGCCTGTTTTTGGGGGGGGTTGGGGTGGGGTGGGGTTTGGTTTGTTTCAGGGTTATGATAAGGGTTTGGGGTTTGGGGGATTCGGGGGATGGGGGTGTGGTTGGTGTTTGTGCGTGTTTTGGGGGCGGGCTCATTTGGGGTTTGGGGTTTGGCAGGGCCGAACATATGTAGCCACCCCCCCTCCACCCTTGCGGTTCAAGCCGTCCCCCCTGCGGTTCCACCCCCCTCTGCAATTTTCACACCTGCAGGTCCCGCAGCAGCAGCTCTATCATGGGGCGCCCCGTGTAGGGCAGCATCGCGGCGGGCAGGGCCTCGCCGGTGACGTCGTCGCGCAGGCCCAGGCGGTCGCCGGCACCTTTTGTGGGGGGGGGCGGAGGGCGGAGAGAGGGGGTGGGGGCGCCGCGCACCCCCCAAATCGCTGAATGCCCCCTCCCCCACACCAGGCGCGCTCTCCTCCCCACAAGACGCAAGCCAACGGCACGCCAAGCCGCACACATGCCCCAAACCCGAAAGCCAGGCCCCCTTAACCCCCTCCCACCTCCGACAGGCAGGATCTCGGCCATGAAAGGCAGCGCCAGGATGCCCGCCGCCGCCGCGCGCGCGCCCACGCGCCGCCCCGCCTCGCCGGCCAGGTCCAGGGCGGGGGGCACGTGGTAGGTCACCTCCCCGGGCGCCTCTGGACTGCCCTCGCCGCCGCTCGGCAGTCCGGCGGCGGACCCGGGCGCCTCCGGACTGCCCTCGGGCGCCTGCGGACTGCCCGTGGGCGCCTCCGGACTGCCGCTCCCCGCCGCGATGAGCTGCAGCGACTTGAGCTGGTAGCCGACCAGCCCGCCCATCGAGTCGTAGAAGGTGTCCACGCGGACCAGGGAGGACGCCAGCTTACGCAGTGGGCTGGACCAGTCGCCGTCTTTGGGGGCGGTGGCGGTTTTGGGAGGCGCATGTGTGAGCGAGAGAGGGTGAGCGTGAGTGTGAGCGCGGGTGCATGTGCGTGTTGAGAGGGGGACCCAGAGCGTTCGAAAGGGCGCCGGCTCGGCATGAAACAAGCCCCAACACCGGCGCACGCCGCCGGCGCCGCCGCCAAAAACAGCAGAAAATCGCCGCCCCCCCCCCACCTTCAGGCGCCAGCGTGAGCAGGTGTCCCTGCCCGATGGCAGGCAGCGCCTTGATGGCGTACTGCTGCTCCAGGGGCAGCGCCGCCAGCGCCGCAAACAGGGGGGACAGGCTGGGGGGGGGGGAGGGGGAGGGGAGGGGGGAGCGGGGGGGGGGGGTGGAGGGCGCGGCGCGCGCGG
>BDRX01000133.1:4984-108784 GCA_003203535.1 Raphidocelis subcapitata | reverse complement strand
GGGGGGGGGGGGGGGGGGGGGGGGGGGGGGGGGGGGGGGGGGGGGGGGGGGGGGGGGGGGGGTGGAGGGCGCGGCGCGCGCGGGCGGGGGGGTTCCGCTCGCGTGCGGTGAAGGGGGTGTGTGGGAGGGTGTGTTGCTCGAGCAAACAAAAGCGGGAGAGAGGGTGGGCGGGTTGGCGGGGATTTGTTGGTGTGGGTGGGGCCGGCGGCGAGCGGCGCTGGCCCAAGGCAAAGGAACCGCGAGCAAAGGAATCAGGGGGGGTGGGGGCGCGCACCTGTTGGAGGCCCGCAGCTGCACCATGCAGGGGTGGGCGTCCAGCAGAGCGATCTGGGGGGGTGGGGCGGTCGGGGGGGGGGCTGGTTGGAGGGGCGGTTGGGGGGGCGGCCGGTGGGGGTTGACGCGCAGCTGGGCGCAGCCGGGCAAACCGCCGCGGCGCCAGCGGCCGAGGCACGGCCCGCCGCGGCCCGCTGCCAGCACCGCACAGCCTGATAGGCTGCAGGCAATATGCCTGCAGCCGCAGCGCCGCCGCGGGCCGAGCCCCTGCCCCCAAGCCGCGCCGGCGCGGCGCGCGCGCGGCAACCCCAAACCGCCCGAAAAAAGATGCAATCGGCATCTTTTCAAAACCGCACCCGCGCCTCCGTCGTGCCCGCCGCGCGCAGCGCATCCAGCAGCCGCTGCAGCCGCGCGGCCTCGGCCTCGAGCGACGTCTCGGCGGGCCCGTCCAGCTCCACCTGGCCGTCCTCATATGATGAGTAGGTGGAATAGGAAGCCGCAGGGGAGGGCGGGGCCGAGAGGGCGGCGGCGGCGTCGCCGGGGGCCGGCACGGACGCGAGCAGCTGCACGCGCTGCGGCCACGGCGCCGGGGCGCGCGAGGGCTCGCCCGTCGCGGCGGGGGCCGCCGAATGGCGGGGATCGGCGGCGGCGGGCGGCCGGACGGGGGCGCAGCGCGCCGGGCGCGCGCTGGTGCAGCTGCGCCGCGCGGCGCGCGGCGCGCCGCTCCGCGGCTGCGCCGACAGCGCCATCACGGGTGCCGGTGATCTACTGCTGTGCTAGAGCGCCTTTTGGCGCCCTGGGCGGTCGGTGCGCGCTGCAGGGCTGGCAGCTCTGGTCGCCCGTGGGGTGGATCTCTGCCCTTTTCTGGCAGCTCAACAACGACAGGCGCCACACCGACAACCGCGCATTGCTGCCCTACGCGTTGCGGGCGCCGCGCGCATTCAAGTGGGGCCGGTGGCGAGCAAACACCGCGCCAGGCGCGGTCCGCGGGTTGCGAGCGACGCGGGCAGGGGGCTCGTGCGCCTTGGCTTTGGGAAATGGCGGGGAGCAAACCGGGTGCTGAGTTTGCGCGGCGCGGGGCCCGGCCTCTGTGCCAAGGAAATGCAGGGATGTGCCAAGGATGTGCCAAGGAAATGCAGGGATGCCGCGCCAAAAGCGCATCGCCGGGGCATCCCGGGGGGCAGGCGGGCGCGCGTGCAGGCCCGCACCGATTTTATCGCGGGCTGATTGCCGCCAAACCGCGCTCGCGGGCCCGCGGCGCGCGGGCGCCCCGCCCCCCCGCCCGCGGCGCGCGTGCTGCGGTCAACGCCCCGCCCGCCGCAGCCCTGCCGGCGCGGGCGGACCCCAACCCTGGCCGCGGTGCTGCCAGTGGCCCATGACCCCGAGCCGTGCTGCCTGCGGTGCCGGCAGCCTTCGCAGGCGGCTTCCCTTGAAAACTGCCCGGAACGGCCACGAAACCGCCTGATTCACCAGCCAAACAAACCCCTCGGCGCTCCCTCGGGAGCGCCTCAACCTGCTTGATTTGGGCTTCAGGCCGCGAACAAGGGCCAGCCCACGCAAGCTGCTGCGCAGCCTCGGGCCAACCGAGGGGAGCGGAGCAAAACGCAACGGCTGCCGGGACGGCGCACGGGGCGCGGGCGCCTGGCGAGGGGGCGCGCGCTCTGGGGACCCCGAAAGGCGTGGCGCGCCCCGGGCCGGCTGAGCCGTTCGAATCCCGCCCGCGCCACAGCATGCGCCGCGGTCCAGGCGCGTTCAGCGCCGGGCGCCGGGCCGTCGCGCGCGCGTGCGGCTGCCTCGGGCGTTTTTCGAATTCGGCCCCGCTGGCGGCGCCGTTGGTGCCATACACTGCGAGGGGCCCGAGGCAGCAGCGAGGGCGCTGGTTAGGGTTTGGTTCCCGGTTTTGGGTTGGGTTTCCGGTTTGGGTTTGGGGATGGGGGGTGGATTGGGGGATGGGGGTGGGGGGCGCCGGCAACCGCGCATTGCTGCCCTGGCGCCGGCAACCGCGCGTTGCGGGCGCCGCGCGCATTCAAGTGGGGCCGGTGGCGAGCAAACACCGCGCCAGGCGCGGTCCGCGGGTTGCGAGCGACGCGGGCAGGGGGCGCGTGCGCCTTGGCTTTGGGAAATGGCGGGGAGGAAACCGGGCGCTGAGTTTGCGCGGCGCGGGCCCGGCCTCTGCCAAGGATGTGCCAAGGAAATGCAGGGATGCCGCGCCAAAAGCGCATCGCCGGGGCATCCCGGGGGGCAGGCGGGCGCGCGTGCGGGCCCGCACCGATTTTATCGCGGGCTGATTGCCGCCAAACCGCGCTCGCGGGCCCGCGGCGCGCGGGCGCCCCGCCCCCCCGCCCGCGGCGCGCGTGCTGCGGTCAACGCCCCGCCCGCCGCAGCCCTGCCGGCGCGGGCGGACCCCACCCCGTGCCCGGGCAGCCCCGCGGTGCTGCCCAACCGCTGCTCCAAGTTACTCGTTGGTTTGGCAGGAAAGGGGCCGTTGGTTGGGTTCGAAGCCGGGCGGGCGGCCACAGGCTGCGGGGCCGCGCTGCGCCGCCCCCGGGCGCACCAGAAAAAGCAAGGGCGGAATTGCCAGAGCGCAGCAGGGAAGGTTTGGGGGGCGTCTAAGTGAGGCTGCGATTGGGCCCCTCATCACGTGTGCAAAAGTGGCTGCTATTCTTCAATCAAACAAGTTTTGTTTGGGGGGGGGGGAGGGGGCGACAAGGGCCAGCCCCATCAAGCCTCGGGCCAAAGGGGGCAGAGCAACACAAAGCAAATGCGGGCGCAAGGTGTGTGCGCTTTGGGGGGCCCAAAACTGAAGGTGTGGCGAGTCCCGCGGGCCAAACAATTCAAACTCGCGCCTGCGCTGCAAATTGCGCCGCGAGCCCTCATGCAGCTGACTCATGCGTTGTTTTTCGAATTCAGCAGTCCCCCTTTCAGGCCCTTTCAGGGCTTCCAGTTGACCTTTTCAGGGCTTCCAGCAGTCCCCCCTTTCAGGCCCTTTCAGGGCTTCCAGTAGCCCTTGTAGTGTGACTCGTCGTGGCGCGCGCTGGTTGAGTAAAAGTGGCGCGCAAACCACCACGCGCTTGCCTTGGGGGTGCGCTCCAGGTTGTTCTGGGGGGGGTGGGGGGTGGGGGTGGGGTGGGGTGTTGGGGGTTGGGGTGTTTGGGGCTTTGGGGGGGTTGTTCAGTGAGAAGGGGACTTTTCGCGCCGCACCAAACCCTGCCTGTTGGGGGGTTTGGGGCAGGGTTTGGTGCGGCGCGAAAAGGCCCCTTCTCACTGAACAACCCCCCCAAAGCCCCCAGCCCCCCCAAACCCCCTTTCACAACCGCAACCAGCCCGCTCCGTAGTGGACCCCCCCCACCCCCCCACCCCACCCCCCCACCTCGATGTCGACGTAGACCAGGCCAAAGCGCTGCGTGTACGCCTCGCGCCACTGGGGGGGGTGGTTTGGTTGGGCCGGGTTTGGTTGGGTTTGACTTGTCGGGGAGGGCGGCGGTGAAGCAATGGGGGTGGGCGCGGCTCGCTGCAGAGTCGCCCCGCCGCTGAAGAGGCAAAGCAAAAGCAAAAGCCGGCTTTTCGGGCTGCAGGCAGACAAAAAATGCGATGGAGGAGGTCGAGCAAAAACCGCCGCCAGAAAGGAAATGGCTGTTTGAAGCCAACTAAAGGCGGCGCCGCCATCCGACCAAAAAAAGCCCCAGCCCCCCCCCCCACCTCGAAGTTGTCCCACAGCGACCAGGCCCAGTAGGTGGTCAGCCTCACCCCGTCCTGGGTCACGGCCTTGCACGCCTCGTCCAGGTAGCCGGAGTAGTAACTGGGGTTGGGGGATCCCCCCCACCCCAACGCACCATCCACCCGTACTGCCACTCCATCCAGGCCTGCGCCGCGTCCCGGTCTGCGGCGCGCATTCATTGGTTTTGGAAGGGGGGAGCAGTTGTTTTGAAACGTCAGGTTGGTTTTGGGAGGTGAGGGGGATGGCTCTCAGCACGAGGCAAGCCGTCCGCACACCGCTGCCCCGTCCGCACACCGCTGCCCCCTCTCAACCCCTGCATCCTACCCACGCGCCCTAACCCCCAATCAAAACCCGTCCTCCCCCCCTTTCCCCCCTCACCGGCCTGGCTGTTTGGGTCGTAGGCGCACAACAAACCCCCAGCCACCCTAAACCCCCAAACCGCTAAACCCTGCCACCCGAACCCCCCCATTTCCCCCCTCACCGGCCTGGCTGTTTGGGTCGTAGGGGTAGCCCCACTTCCCGTCCAGCGCCATGGCTATCTTGCCCCCCTGCTGCCCCGCGTAGCGCTCTTTGTAAAGGCGGTACGCGCGCGCATGGGCGAGGAGAAGGTTGTGGCCACACTTGTACTGGCCCCAGGGGCCGTTCTTGATGCCGGGGGCTGCGTTTTTGGATGCCCGGGGCATGTTTTGGTTTGGTTTGGGTGGGGCGACGGTGGGTTGGAGGGGCGGGGGCTGGAGAGCAGAAAGAAAGCAGGCAACAGATGCCCAAATGGAAAGCTCCCTTTCTGTGATGAAAGGATTGAATGGCCGGGCGCAGTTTGCCGGCTGCCGCCGAAACAAAACGGCTTTTGCAAAGAAAAAGACCGCCCACCGAAGATGCCTTCGTTGTATCCGAGGTTGCAGATCGAGAGGGGCTCATTGAACCTTTGGGAGGGGAGGGGTGGGTCGGGGGAGGGTGGATACCGTATACGGGCGCAGGGGGGGAGGGAGATCTGGCAAGAAGAAACCCAACGCCCTAAGCTCTGGAAACCCCAAACGCTCCTGAAACCTCACCAACCCCAGACCTTCAGCCCCGTTGGGCTCCCCAGCCTGCATCGAAGCAAATCCCCAAAATCGACGTCCCCACCACCCCCCCCTCACGTCATCCACAGTTTGACCAGCGGCCCCAGCTCCCTGAACAGGACGTCGGCGTAGTAAGCAAACGCGTCCACAAAGGCGGGGCCCTCTGACAGGAAGCCGCCCGCGCTGTCCTGGAGACCCTGGGGCATGTCCCTGGGGGCGGGGGTTGGTTGTTTTGGGGGGAGGGGGACAGGGTATCGGGCAAAGCGGCGCCCGAGCGGCACCCAAGCGTCGCCCGTCGCGGATGCAATCGCTTCCTCCCCCCACTCGGCCGCCCCTCCTGCGAGCCCCCTCCTACTCAACTGCCTCCTGCAAGCGCACCCACCCGAAAAATCCCAACCTCCCACCCCCCAGAAAACCCCAACCCCCCCTCCCCCCACCAGTGGTACATGGTGACTGCGGGCACTATGCCCGCCTTTAGGAGCTCAGTGATCAGGTTCTTGTACCTGGGGGTTGGTTTTAACACAGGGTTGGGGTTGGGGGTGGTTTTGGGGTGGGCGGGTGAACTGGGGGGTCCGGGGCTGGGGGGCTGGGGGGTTTTGACGGCCTTGCGGCCGCGCCGCGCATGGCCCACCTTCCAAGCCCTTGTTTCCCACCACGGCCCCCCCCCCTTGCTGCAAGCCGGGCCATCCCGGTCCCCAACCTCCCCGCCCCCGCTGCCCACACGCCCCCCCCACCCACGCCCCCCCCCACCAGTCGATGCCCTTTTGGTTGACGGCGCTGCCCGCGGTGCCGCTGGGGACGATGCGCGCCCACGCCACTGAAAACCTGGCGCGGCGGGGGGTGGGCGGGTGGGCGCAGGGGGGTTTGGGGTGTTTGAGGGGACGGCCTGCGGGGCAGACATTGCAGGGGCGGCTTGCATCCCCCGATCCCCCACCCCACCCCACCCCAACCCCACCTCAAACCAAAACACCCCCCCCCCACCTGTAGGTCTTCACCCCCAGTGTCTTCATCAACTCAATGTCCTCGCGCCAACGGTGCTGGGGGTGTTGTTTTTGGGGAAGGGGGGGGTCTCCGCTTCACATATGCACACGCGCACGCACGCGTGCACACCCCAAAAGGCGGCGTCTGCTGGAAGGCGGCCACACACAAACAAAACACACGGACACAGCAACGCCGAAACAAGTGGCGACTGCAATATGTCAATTGCCACCCCCTTCGGGGCTCACGTAATGGTCGTTGGCCACATTGCCGTTGGCGTTGCCCTGCGTCTCACCCCCCTTCTGGGCCTGCGCGGCGACGGGGCGAGCGCAACAGGGGGGCCGGGCAGTGGGAGGAAGGGGGGGGGCGAGCCCGCCACCAGAGCCGAAAGCAGGGGGGCAAGCAGCCCCCTGCAGAGCCGCCACTGCCGCAGCCTCCCCCCAGAAAAAGCCCCCCGCCCCGCCCCGTGTGGCTCACAAACGTGTCCCAAATGCTGGGCCCCTTCCCGTCCTCGTTCCACGCGCCCTCGATTTGGTAGGCACTGGTTGCGCCCCCCCAAATTATGGAGGAGCGCAGCCACTGGGGGCACGCGGGCGGCGCGTCGGGAAGCTTCTCGATCTTCGGCCAGCGCTGCGGGGGGAGGGCGGGGGCGGGCGGGGGTGTAACGCCGGGGTTCTTATCTCTGAAAGGGGTCCTGCGGGGCACGCTAGCGGCACCCATTGCGGCATCACAAGGGGGGAGGGGGCGCTCTGCTGCCCGCCGCGGCGCGGAGACGGCGGCAGGGGCGGGCGCCGGCGGGCGCCGGCCGCTGCTGTGTCGACCCATTGACCCCGACAGGCTTGATAGGGCGTTTTCAGCGCATTGCGACCGGTGCACCGCTCCAGAGTCTTGCTGACGCACTGTGGACCCCCTCCCCGCGGTCGCCAAGCCTCACCGAGCCCTGCGCACAGGCGCATGTGACTGCCAGCGCAATATTTAGCGCAATGAGCGCGCCTGCCCTCCCCATGGGCCTCTCAGACCTCGGTCTTCGGCTCTCGCTGATCTCTGGGCGGCCTTTTCCCGGTGACAGGCGGGCAGGAATAAAGATCCGAGCAACACCCAGAATTTGTGAGCTGCGGGGCTGCAAGCGTCGGCGCCGGCGCCGGCGCCGGTTGTCACTTGCTGCCTGCGCGGCGCGGTGGCACGCACGGCCGCCGAGCAAATCGCGACCTGGAGGGGGGCCGGCCTTCAGTTGTCTTCTGCAGCTGCCGCTTGCAGCGCCAGTTACAACGCAGCCTCTGACCTCCACCGAAACGTGGGTGCAAAACCTTTCTCTGAGGTGCCGTCTGAGGTGCGTTCCCCCCTTGCCGCAGCCGCCGACCCACCCGTCGAGAACACCGCCGCACGCGGGGCGCGGGCCTAGGCCGAGGCGAGTGTGTTCGCCGTCAAAGCGCGCGCTGCAAGCATGCCGGCTTGCAGGCAGGGGCCACATGGGCGGGGCAGGTGCACCCGGAAGGCCGGGCTGAACGAATGGTAAAGGCACGGCCCGATTGTTGCAGCCGGCGCCGACAGATGGGCGAGCGCTCGGCGTAGCAAGCTTAACGCGAACGCACCCGCGCACGCATGCAGCGGGCTGCGGCGCGCGCACGCGCGGGCTTGGTTGCGCGCGAAGGGGGCGGCTGGGGAGGGCCGCAGGTTGCAAATTGCAAGGCGGTCATTGCGCCCGGCGGCTTGCAAAGGGGAGGGGAAAGGGACAAGAGTTGATGGTATCGATAGTTGTTTTGGTGGAGTGTATATTAAAGGGATGCAGCAAGGAAGGCGCGCCGGTTTGGCGGCGGGGTTGCTTGCGAGCGGGCGTCCCGCTGCCATCGAATGGGTCGAGCGGTTACTGCTGACTGGGTTGGGGTCGGCCTGCGCGCGGCCGTGGTGCCACGCGGCCCTGCAGTACACAAAGTGCGCAAATTAATAAGCGGTGGCCTGCGACTACGGCACGCCGCGTGGCCGGCCGACGGGCCCGCTGGAGAGCTTGAGCGCACACTGTGGGGGGGTGCAGCGCCGGTTTTGTCCGACCCCTAAGAGCCTGGGTTTAGGTTTCAAACCTTAGATCTTAAAAGGCGTTCAGAGCGCGTTGACCTTCGTCAGGGCTCGGAGGATCGCGGTCATCAGCGGCAGCCTGGGCCTGGGGTGATTGGGGACGGGGTTTTCACGGGGGGGCGGGAGACAAGGGGGGGGGGGGGCGGGGTGAAAGGGGGGGGGGCTGCACCAGGAGTGGGAGCAGCTTTGGCTGGGGGCGGCACAGATGAGTAAAGAGACACCCCCCTGGCTCCTCCAGCCTCACCAGCTGCAGACCCAGCACTCGGCCACTTGCTCCGGCCGCAGCAGCGCCACCGTGCCGACCACAAAGGCTGCGCATTGGGGGCGGGGAAGGGTGCTCACTAGCTTTGACTTCCGGGATTGGAGCGGCGCTGCAAACGACCGCCCTCTGGCCACTGCCCCTGCACGACGCAGCAGCGAGCCCGCGTCGCCGCCGGCAATTGCAAGCCGCAGCAAGCGGCGGCCAACTGAACGCGCCGCACACCGGCCGTGCGGCGCCGCACGCGGCAAGCCGCCCGTGAGCCACCGAGCCCCAGCTGCTGCTAGCCATTGAGCCGCGCGCGCTACCCCAGGGCCACCCTGCCCGAGGCGGGCCGCGCACCCGAGACTGCCGCCACCAGGTATGTCGAGTTTACCCGCTCCAGCCCGGACGCCGCCGCCTCCTGCGCCTCGAGGTCCTGCGGCGCAGCCAGCGCCGCGGCGGCCAGCTCCCTGCGCTTGCGCTGCAGCGTCTGGGGGAGGGGCGGGAGGGCGGGAGGGCAGGTTTGTGTTGTGGGGAGGGGAGGGGAGGGGGGCTGGGGGAGCCGTCGGCGGGTGGGCACGAGGGGCGCCGCCGACTGCTGGCGTCGGTCGGCCTGCGGGCCACTCGGCAAGTACAGCAAGGGCGCAGCGGCGAGCGCAGCAAGCGCGCAGCAAGCACACAGCCATATCTAGCGCAGCGGCGAGCGCAGCAAGCGCGCAGCGAGGGCGCAGCCGCAGCCAAAGCGCCCCCACCTCTGTTGTCGCCGTCCACCAGCGGTCAAACACGCCGTACATCACCACCTGGTCGCTGCTCAGCTGCATGCCCGCCGCGACGCGGTCCCAGTGGGCGGCGGAGGCGTCGCAGACGCGCTGGGTCTCCAGGTCCGTCACCATCAGCTTTGTTTTTTTTGGGGGGGAGAAGGGGTTGGGGTTGAATTAGCTGCGGTGAGTGATTAGGTTTTGGGGTTAAGGTTTGGGGGTTTGTTGAGCGTCTTGCTGGGGCCGCAGTTTGACCGGGCGCTGGCAAAACAAAAATGAAGCTGTAGCGGCCCGTTCCGGACGCCGCCGGCGAGGCCAAGGCCAGGGCCGGGGGCGGCGCCCACGTCGAGGGCGAAGTCGTCGAAGAGGAACATCGCGCAGAAGCGGACGCCCCCGGCGTGCAGCAGCTGGGGTTTGGGGCGGGGGGTTTGGGGGGAGGTCGGGGGTTGGTGGGGTGGCGCAGGCGGCGGCGTTGCTCGGGTTGTGTGGGGGGGGCGGAACGGCAGTACGGCACCCCGTGGGGGTGGGTGGGGTGGGGCACTCGCCGCCGGCGTGGGGTGCTGCCCAAGCGCGTCGCCGCCGCCCCCAAGCGCCCGCGCCGCGTGTTGCCCCCACTTTGTGCGCAGGGGCCCAACCACCCTCACCTCCTCGAAGCGCCCGCGCCGCGTTTCCCCCCACTTCGTGCGCAAACGCCCCCCCCCCCCACCTCTTCGAAGCGCTGCGTCGCGCGCCCCCCTCCCCGGTGCATCCCCATGGCCAGCTCCTGCACCGTGCCCCGCCAGCTCTCGATGAACTCTCCACGCGACCGCTCCGCGTGGCGCAGGGCCAGCATGCTGGGGGGGGGTGTTGTGTGTGCGGGGGCGTGTTTGAGTGTGTCTGTGTGTGAATTGTGTGTGTTTGCGTGTGTGTTTTGTAGGCGTGTGACTGAAGGCCACAAGAAGGGGTCGAGACGGTTGTTGGGCTGGGGGTTTGAGGCCGGCACGCACGTGCACGGCAGCGCAGGGAACGCGCCCCGCCCCGCTCCGCCCCGCCCCGCTCCGCCCCACCCCGCCCCGCCCTGCCCCGCCCCGCCCCGCCCCGCCCCGCCCCGCCACCCACGCGCGCAGCATCGTGCCGGCCGTCAGCCGCTGCGGCCCGCCGATGGGCCGCCTGCTCGGCGCGCCCGGCGCCGGCGGTGCGGTGCTGCTGTACGCCTCTGACAGGTCGCTCCCGCCACCGAACGACGGCGCAGTGCCGCCGCTGGAGCTCGGGCACGCGCCGGCGCTGGCGTCGGCGCTCGCGCTGGCGCTTGTGCCTGTGCTTGTGCTGGCGGCGCCGCCGGCGGCGGGGTTTCCGCCGCGGTCGAAGGCTGGTGGACGGGGGAGGGGTGTGGGGCAGGGGCGGGGCCTGGTCAACGCGGCGTGCCTGGCGGGCACGGCTGAGCGCCCCTCCCCCCTTGGTCAATGGGACACCAGGCCAAGCCTTGAAGCCCCCCGGCCCCAACCGGCGCGGGCGCGCGTCCCGGCCGCCTGCCAAGCCCCAAAGCCCCCCCCACCCCACCGTGCTTCAGCGCGTGCAGCTGCCGCTCCAGCGCGTCGACGGCGGACTGCGGCTCTGGGCTCTCCAGGTCATCTCCGCGCGCCTCTGCGGCGAGCAGCTGCCGGACCGCCTCCCCAGCCAGGGCGATCGCGTTGACCAGCTCCACCTGGGCCTGGCGTTGCGGGGGTCGTGTGTGTGTTGAGGGTCTCCAGTGGGGGAGAGGAGCGGTCGGGTTTTGGCGTCGCCAGCGCGGCCGCCAGCAACGCCGCCGCCGCCGCGGCCGCCGCGGCCGCCGCGGGCCCGTTGTTCCCGCCACCCCCTCGCCCGTCACCTTTGCGCGCGTGTTGCGAGCGATCTCCTCTTTGAGCTGCCGCTGCTTGAGGGACAGCTCCTGCTGGAGGCGGGACACGAGGGCGTTCAGTCCCGGGTCGCCCCTGCCCTCGCGGGGGCTCTTCCCGGAGGTGGCACCCTCGTCGGATGCCATGCGCGATAACGTACCGACGCGCTCCCTGGATCTAGTGTGCAGCAGCGGTGTAGAGCGGCCGCGGTGATGTGCGCCGCTTCGGCGTCACCGCGGGCGCCTGGTGCCAAAGTTGATCGCCGCCGATTTCACGCGTTCCGCTCGGCCCTGCCCGGATGACGGGCCGCCGAAAGCAAAGACCCGAAGCAACCGCCAAGCCTCGGCGGTTCTGAGGCTTGATGCAGGGGCGAGGCCGGTGCCGGCGCCGGTCCCCCTGTACGCAGTACATCGCGCGCGACAGCCGAGTGAATCGCGGCCTCCCCCAGAGGGGGCCTGCCCACGCGCGCGCGCCCATGCCCCTCCAGCTGTCACCTAGGGCTGCGGGGCACTAGATTGCCACGCCAGTCATGCCACAGGCGCATCGGTGCACGTCCCTCTGGGGGTTGGTTTGAGCCATGCCCGGACTCCACAGGGGCCGCAGCACCTGCGGTCCCGCCTCACCGCTGCCTTTTGATATGCCACCGCAATCCAAAAGCAATCCGAAAGCTGCCTGCATTTACATGCGAGGAGGGGCGGTGTGCACAGATCACAGGGGAGGCCTGCAGTGGGCTGGGAGGGCGCTCGGGGGCCTGCACGGGACGAGCCGTCCCTTGGGGCGCGCAGATGCAGATGCGATGCAGATGCAGATGGGGTGCGGCGCGTTGCGAAAACGCAGTTCTTTTTGGTCAAATCCTGCGCGCTGCCGCTGCTGCTGGCGAGCTAGGGTGCTGCTCTGGGGGTGGCCGCGCACGCAGGCAGTGCTGGCTACAAAATGCCCGCGCGCGCGCGGGGGCGGGCGCGGGTGCGCACGGCACCGCTGCGGGAGGTGGGCGGGCGGCCGCAAAGGCGCGGACGCCGGCGACGGATGGCGCAAACCCATTGTGCCCCTACGGGCGCCTGCGCCCGGGCCGGGCCGCCGGCAGTCCGGTCGGCGGTACGGCTGGCGCCGCCGGCAGTCCGTTCGGCAGTATGGCTGGCGCCGCCGGCAGTCCGGGCGCCGCCGGGGCAAAGTTCCCCCCCTCACTGCGACACGATTCTGAAGCGGCCCTTGTGTAGGGAGGCCTGCCGCCCGAGCTGCTGGTCGGCCTTTTGGCCGCGCTCGTCGCAGGCGGGCGGCTCCGCGGGAGCTGCGGCCGCGCCCGTTGCGGCGCCCTTCTCGTGCTGCTGCTGCTGCAGCTGCAGCTGCTGCTGCTGCTGCTGCTGCTGCTGCTGCTGCTGCTGCTGCTGCTGCTGCTGCTGCTGCTGCTGCTCGGGCTGCTGCGGCTGCTGGTCGTGGTGAGGCTGCTGCTGTTGCTGCCGCTGCGGGCCGGGCTGCGGCTGCGCAGAAGGAGCGGCCGCGGGTGCGGGCAGGGGCCGCGCCAGGAGGTTTGGGGTGCTGATGCTGCGAGTGCGCTGCAGCGCGCCCGGCGCCGCCTGTGGGATGGCCGCCGCCGCCGCCGCTGCCGCCGCCGTAGTCGCAGCAGCTGCAGCGCCCCGTTGGTCCGCACGCCCCCCGCCCGCCGCATCGCCGCGCGCCGCGGCCGCCGTCGGCGGCGGCGACGCCGGCGGCGGCTTGTGCTGCTGCGGCGGCGGCTCCGGGCCGTCCACGAGCGTGAAGCGCCCGCGGCGGCGCGGCGCGGCCGGCGGGCGGCCCGCGGCGGCGGCGGCCGTGGGGGCGGACAGCGTGCAGCGCAGGTCTGCGCCCTCGTCGTCCGAGGCAGAGGGCGGCGTGCTGACCGGGGCGCCCGCGGACGGCGGCAGGAACGAGGCAAAGGGCGTGGGCTCAAGCCCCGCTGCCGCCGCTGCTGCTGCTGCTGCGGCCGCAGACGCGGCCGCAGAGGCGGCGGTGTCGCCGGCGCGCTCTGCGGCGCTCCCGCCTGCGGTGCGGTGCGGTGCGGTGCGGTGCGGGTGGTGGGTTTAGCGGTTTGGGGGGCAGCGCTTCCGCAGCGGCGGCTCCTGTCCAGGCCGCCACAGGGAGCAGGGGGGGGGGCGCGCAGCGCAGCGCAGCGCAGGCAGGGCAGGGCAGGCGCAGCAGGGCGCCGCGCAGCGGGGCGCATCAGTGATCGGTCGACGGCGGCGTCGCGCGCGCACCGCTCTCTGGTGGCAGTGCGGATGCAAAGTCCCACGCCGCGACATCAGTAATGTACTGCGCCTGGGGGGGTGGATTGGGGTGGAGGGGGGGGGTTTGTAAATTTGTGGGTTTTAGGTTTTTGGGTGGGTTTGGGGCTTGTGGGGTCTGGGTTGGTGAGGCTTTTGGAGCCTTGCGCCGCACAGCGCGCGCCAGCCACCTGGGAAAGAGCCCACTGCGCAGTGCGCAGGCGTCCCCACTCCGCCGCCTCCTGGCAGCCCCCTCCCCGCCGGCCCCCTCCCCGCCGGCCCCCTCCCCGCCCCACCTGGCTCGCCATGGCGCGCTTGTCGTTGTCCCGCGCCCGTGTCGCCGCCGCGCCCGCGCCCGCGTGGATCTCCTCGTGCCGCTGCGGCAGCGGGGGCAGCCCCTCCAGCAGGTTGCGGCGCACGTAGTCGCGGTCGCGCGCGTGGCGGAAGAAGCGGTGGGACAGCAGCGACGCCGCGGTGGGGCGCTTGGCGGGGTCCTTCTGGAGGCACTGCGCCACCACCTGGGGGGGTTTGTTTTGTTTTGTTTTGTTTTGTTTTGTTTTGTTTTGTTTTGTTTTGTTTTGTTTTGTTTTGTTTTGTTTTGTTTTCTTTTGTTTTGTTTTCTTTTGTTTTGTTTTGTTTTGCTTTGGTTTGCTTTGATTTGCTTTGGTTTGTTTGTTTGGGGCTTTATGCCAGTTGGGTTCAATTGAGTTTCGTCTAGCAAAGCCCGGCATGGCAGCAGTGTGTCAGACCCCGCCCGGCCCCCTGCCCCTCCCCCCCCACCTCGCGCATCGCCCTGCTGAAGTGCCGGTGCCCGCAGTGCGCCTCCAGCTGCGGCGGCGGGCCCTGCGCGCGGTGGCAGTGGTTGTTTTTTTGTCGGTGAGGAGTGTCAAGGCCTTGCTTCCCCGCCAACACCCCCCATCCCCCACCCAGCCGCACGGGGTTTCCAACCCCACCAGCCCTCCCAGCACCCCAACCCCCCCCCACCTGCAGGGTCATCATGAGCACCTTCATGGGCGGGTAGCGCGCAAAGGGCGCGTGGCCGTGGGCCATCTCCAGGAGGGTGATGCCAAAGCTCCAAACGTCGGCGGCGGGGCCGTACCTTTTTTTGGGGGGGGGGGGGAGGGTTTAAGAATGGGGTTTAAGAATGTGGGGCTTCTCAGACGCGCCTTATCGGCCCCGTTCCCCGCGCACCGCAGCGCGACGGCAGCCCGCGCAGACGCGCGCGCCACCGCAGCGCCCCCTGCTGCGTCCGCACCGCCCCCTCTTTCAACCCGCTCTCCCCTGCCCCAGACCCCCCCCTCTCAACCCTCCCTATCCCCAACCCCGCCCCCCCAGACCCCCCCCCCCCTCACTCTGTCTGCTCCAGCACCTCCCCCAGCCCCCCCCCCCCCCCCCCCCCCCCCCCCAAAAGCCCCCCTCCCGCCCCCCCCAACCCCCCCACCCCTTACCTTGACGTCCCTGTGGATGCCGCCGTGCCGGTGCACGTAGGCCAGCGCGTCCAGCACGGGGCGCATCACCGCGGCCACCAGCGCCTCCTCCAGCCCGTCCTTGAAGCGGTACCGCATCACGTGGGCCACGCTGCCGCCGGCCATGTACTGCCCAGGGAAAAGGGGGTGGGGGTGTTGGGGCGGGGGTTGGGATTTGCGCGCGCGCGTTTTGATGCAGGCGCGCACGCACGGCAGAGCACCCCGCCCAGCCCGCCGCGCCCCGCAGCGAAACCGTGCGCACGCGCGCGCGCGCGTGGCGAACCGCCGCTGCCCCCCCTCCCCCCTCCCCCCCCTTCACCACCCCTCCCCCCCCCACCGGCGTGACCATGAGTAGCTCGTGGCCCGCCACGAATGACGTAAGCAGCGGCAGGATGGCCGGGTGGCGGTACGCGCGCATCGCCGCCACCTCGCGCTTTATGTCGTCCAGGGGTGACGCGAGCGAGTCGAGGTTCAGCGCTTTTACGGCGACGGTGTCGCCCGTTGGGATGCAGCGCGCGCGGTACACGGTGGCGCTGGGGGGTAGGGGGTGGGGGGGGGTAATGTGGTTGGGTGGGGGGTTGATGGGGTAGGGATTGCGGGGTAGGGGGCGGGCGGCGGGCCCGCCGCGGCGCCGTTGGTGGCTCCTCCCGCCCCGGGGCCGCCGCCGCCGAGGCAGCCGCGCGCGGCAACGCGCGCAGCAACAGCATCACACAGCAGCACACGCAGCAGTCCCGCGGCCACCTTACGCCCGCGCCGCAGGGCTCCAGCAGTTCGTACGCGTCCCTGCTGGCGGGCCAGATGCGCGTCTCCGCGCCGCCCCAGAAGCTGGGGTCGGCGTCGCCCGGCGCGCGGCCCTTGGCGCCCAGCAGCGCCGAGAAGCTGCCGACCGACCGCGACTGGCGGAGCATGGCTGCTGCGGGCGCCGGCGGCTTCGCTGGCAGACGGCCCTTGGGGCGCGGGGGCGGGGGGCGCAGGGCGGGCCGGGTCGCGGCGCTGCGGGCGGCAGGGCGCGCGTCGGAGCGCGCGCGTGCGTGCACGCCCGGTCCCGCCGCGAGCGGGCGCCCGGCGCGCACGCCGCGCTGTCCACAGCCACAAAACGGTGCCAGGAAAGCTCTGCCGCCGCTGGCCCGCATCCCCGCGGCCCCAGGCGCGCACAGTTGTGCCAGCCCGCACCTTCGAGCGCGAGACTCCGCCGGACGCCGGCTTGCTGCGTCCTACGAATTCATGGGGACCTCTCCAGTCCGGGAGCTGGCCGTCCGGCGGGAAGAGTGCCCAGGGGCCGAAAAGCCTGCTTCCGAGAGAGTGGGAACAGACCGTCCGTCCAGAGGGGCCGGGCGGGGTCCACGCTGCGATGCCGGACAAGCTAGGATACGCCGGATTGCGCCGCTGACCCCGGGGGCCCCCTGTTCTGCGCGGCGGGCGGCGCTCGGCGCTCGGCGCTCGGCGGTGACAGTGCGGTGCCGCCGTGCGCTGTTCGACGCTGTTCTGGCGCCGCAGCGGAGGCCGGACGGCATGGGCGCGCCCGCATGCAAACTCTGGGATCCCAGGGGTGGTTGAAGGGCGGGGATGCTACCCCGGGGGGTGGTCTTGACTTGGGAAGACGAGGCTGGCGCCTCGACGGTCAGCGCTTGGCCAGCTGGTTGGTTCTTGAGGGCAGCGTGCTTCCTGACACCTGTGACACTGAAACCTTTGAAACTTCACTGACTATTTGCCAGACGCTCACAAGCCGCGCGGCCAGCACGAGATCGTTTCGGCCTCGCGCTCACAGTTCGTCCCCAGCGGCACCGACGCTCCACCCAAACCGACCCATGGCGCTCCGACGTGCCTTGGCGACCGCGCTGCGCGCGTGTGAGGCCGCCCCCGCCGCGGGCGGGTGGCGCGCCGCCGCTGCCGCCGCTGCCGGCGTCGCGGCCGCGCCGCGCGCCGCGCTGGGCCTCTGGCACCCCCGCGACGCCGGGGCCTGCTGCAGCTGCTCCTACGCCAGCGACGCCGTCTCCCCGGAGGCCGCGGAGCGCTCAAAGGCGAGCGCCGGGCCCGGCCTTCGCGCCGCGCCGCCACGCGCGGCGGTTGTGTGTGGCCCGCGCTGCGCGCCGGCTCCGGCGGCGAGGCCCTGCTGCCGCACGCCCCACCGCCCCCCCTACCCCCTCCTCCCCCCTCCTAAACCCCACCCCCCAGGTTGTGAACAAGCTCCTGTACCGCGCCAAGCAGCGCGGCTTCCTGGAGCTCGACCTGCTGATGGGCCTGTGGGCGGAGGCCAACGTGCCCGCGATGAGCGGCGCGGGGCTGGCAGAGTTTAGCGCGGTCCTGGACGAGGTGGGGGGCTGTGGGGTTGGCTGTTGGCGAGTGGGGGCTGGGGGGCTGGGGTGTTGTCAGGCGGGTGTGGGGCAGCGGCCCCCCCGTGTGCGGCGTGCCCCCTTTGCGAGTGGTGCGCCGCACCCCGTTGGCGGCAGCGGCATCCAGCGCACCACCAGGCAGCTTCGCCACACCCCCCCACCCTGCACACCCCCCCCCAACAGGAAAACCCCGACCTGTTCAAGTGGCTCACGGGGCAGCTGCCCACCCCAGACCACCTGGCGCGCAACCAGCAGTACATGGTGAGCGCGCACCCCCCCCCCCCCCCCCCCCCCCCCCCCCCCCCCCAGGCCCTCAAGGCCCACGTGGACGCGCAGCTGGCGGACAACCTGCACCACGCGGCCGCCGCGTCCACGGGGCGCGACTGGGTGCGCGGCTGGGACGACTCCAACAAGCAGCCCGCGGGAGCCGGCGCGGGCAAGTAGCTCGCCGGCTGGGCTGCTGACAAAACGCCGCTTGCTGGGCGGTTGCAAGTTGCGGCTGGCTGCGGCTGCCCCCAAACCCTTTCTTGTGGCTGGCAGGTGCAAAATGCCCCCCTTTCGCGCATTACTTGCAGCGGGGAAAAGGGTAATGAAAAGGGAAAAGGAAAAGGGGCAATGAACAGAGGCTGGCTTCACGGGAAGCCAGTGCGGGGGATGCACAGCGCAAAACGAATGGGCGTGCAGCCGGCGCAGCGCGCCGCGCCGCGGCTCGCTCCGCGCGGTCACCGCCACGCCCACCACAGCAGGCCGCCGGTGAAGGCCAGCGCGAGGATCTGCGGGGAGGCAGCGGGTGGGGCCGCGGGCGGTTTGTCGGCTCCGGCGGCGCGCGTGCAGGCGGGGGAAAGGGGCCGCAGCAGCCCCGCTCAAGCTCATGTTGCGGCGAGCCGGCAGTCCAAACTGCGCCGCCGCGAAGCAGGCGACGGCGCCACCGAAGCGGCTCAGGGCGCCCCCTGCCCACTCCCCAGCCCCAGTCCCACCCCGCCCCCCAAACCCCCAAAAGCGCCGCCCCCGGCCTGCCCCCCCCCCCTACCATGCCGCCCGCTGCGATGTAGGCGTCCGCCTTGTGCCGCCGCTCGATGGCGCGCAGCACGCTGTCCCCCAGCCCCACGCTGTTCATCACGTCCAGCACCTTCCGCTGCGCCGCCTTGATGCGCTCCCGGCTGCCCGCCATGCCCGCCAGTATGCCGCTGCCCTGCTCAAACATGTCGGCCAGCGCGCGCCGCGACCGCACCACGTGGCCCGCCACCGCCGCCTCCTCGTCCATCTCGCCCTTCAGGCGCCGCCCCACCGCGGCGGAGGACAGCAGCTCGTCCCGCTCCGCCGCCTCGCGCCGCCGCAGCGCCTCGCGGCCGCCGAAGCGGTCGAGGCTGGTGGCCATGAACTCGGCCTCCTCGGCCACGGACTCCACCTTGCTGCTCGGGGGCGTGGGTGTGCGTGTGTTGCGGGGTTGGGGTTGGGGGGACGGGGTCGTAGGCTGCTGCTGCTGCTGCCGCCGCTGCTGCTGCTGCTGCAAAGGGGCGCGGGCGCGCAGCGCAATCGAGTGGGAGCGCCAGCCGGCCACAAGCCGCCCCCCTGCAAGCCGCCCCTTGCCAGACCCCCCTCGCAACCGCCCTGTGCACCCCCCTCCCCCACCGCACCGCTTCCACACGTCGACGCGGCCGCCGCCCTGCCGCACCACCTGCATGCGCCAGGTGCTGTCCAGCTCGCGGCTGGTGCGCTGCAGCTCAGAGAGCTTGTGCTGCAGGTCCCGCGCCAGCGTGGACGCGTCGCCGGTGCGCATGCCGCCCTGGGGGACGCGGGGCGAAGGAGGCGCGCTGAGCTGGGGGGGGGGGACGCAGCGCAGCGCAGCGCTGCCGCAGCGTGCTGCGGTGCGGCGCGCCCCTTGCTGCTGGCCGCGTCCGGCACGCTGCCATGCCGAAGCCCCCAGGACCTGCAGTGACACTGCTAGCAGCGAGCGGCTGCTCAAGGCCACCCCCGCTGCTCCCCAAAGGGCCCACACCTCGATCGCCTCTAGGCGCTCCATGCCCTCCCGCAGCGCGAGCACCAGGCGCGTCGCCTGCGCGTGCAGCGCAGACAGGTCCCCCATGCCGCCGCTGCTGCTGCTGCCGCTATCTGGCGCGCCCCCGCTCGATCGAGTCCCGCGCCACGCCGGCGCGCTGCAGCGGCGGAGCGCTCGCGCTGCGCCTGCGCTGCTGCGGCGCCGGTGCTGCAGTGGCGCGGCAGGCCTCGATCACCGGGAGACAACGCGGATCGATCGATATAGAAGAGCGCCCGGCTTGCCCAGGTGCAGCTGAGCAGGTTTTGAAGCCGCTGGCGGTGGTTGCCGGGCGTCTGGTCTGCTGCTTCCGGTGTTTATATCGTTGATTCTTCTTCCGTTGTGCTGTTTCTTGCTGCGCAAAAAACCGCAGCTGGAGGGACAGTTTGCAGCCGCATCCATTCACCCAGGTGTGTGTCGTCCAGCTCCGCCGGCCCCGTCCGTTCCCCTCTGCCCCCGAGGCGCCCCCAGAACCTCGATAAATCCGTTTTAGAGGCCATCGCGAGGCGCCGACCGCGCCCCCAGGACCGTGCGGCACCGTCGGTCGCCACCTCCTCCCCCTGCCCCCGCCGGCGCCCCGCCCGCGCCCGCGCAGCATGGCAACGCCGGCCGCGCACCGCCGCGCCGTGCTCATCGTCGCGGTGCTGGCGGCCCTCCTGGCCGCCTGGGCCGCCAGCCCCGCCGCCGCGGCGGGGGAGACGAAGATCCGCTGCGGCGACTGCACCTGCACGGCGGGCGGCGGCGCGCGCGTGCGCTGCGCCCAGGGCGGTGGCGCCGTCTGCGAGGTCGAAGGCGGCGGCCCGCTCGCGGTAGGGGGCGCGCGGGGCGGATGCAGCGCCGCCTCAGCCTCGCCCGCCGTCGCTGTGCTCCTCCCGGGGGGGGGGGGGAGCGCTGCGCGCTCTGCTCTCCGCGGGCCTGTGCTGTCGCCCCCGCTGCCCCGCAACCTGCACCCCCTGCACCACACCCTCCGCCCCCGCAGGTCGCCTGCAGCTCGTCCTCCGGGGGCGGGAGCAGCTCTTCCTACTCCTCATCCTACTCATCCGGCGGCGGGTGGCAGCAGCCGCAGCCTGGCGCGGGCTTCAGCGGCGCGGCCGGCCTGCAGGCCGCAAAGGGGGACGCGTTCGTGGGGGCGGGCGGCGCGATGACGGGCGGCGCCCGCGCCGCGGCCGGGGGCGGGGCGCTCGCGCTGCTCGTCGCGGCCGCCTCCGCGGTGCTGCTGTCGTTGTAGGGCGGATTTTGACCGACGGTTGACCGGGCGAGTAGCAGAGGCGGCAGCGTGGCTTGGCAATTCTTGGAAGCAGGTAGTGATACAGAGTAACGATCCAGGTTTGTGGGGGATCCAGGGGGTGCCTCGTCCCCTGAGGAACAGCAGACGAGAGCAGGTTTGTGCGTTGCCGGAATGCCGCATGCTCAGCCGACGGCGACGACTGCAGCGTATTGACGACCCCATCCTGGGGGCGCGCCAGCGCGAAATACGTGAAAGGTACCGGGGATCTCGCAAACAATGTAATCAGCCCTGCAGGAAGCCCCGCCGGTGCGCAATTCGAATCGCTTGAAATTGGCGCGAACCGACCAGCTCCTCTCCCCACCGCGCCCCTCGCGCCAGCCTTCATTGCCAATCGTTTCTGCGTGGATCGTCGAGTTTTTCAGCATGGTAACTTAGCCGCGGCAGTCCCAGATCGGGCGTGCTGGCTGCGTTGTTGGTCTCGCTGCGCCAGAATGGCCGGCTCCGCCACGAAGCGCAAGCTCCTGCAGCGGGACACGCGCATGGAGTCTCCATCAAAGGTGGGCGCCGCCCTTTAGCTGCTCCCGTGGGGGCCCGCGCGCGACGCAGCAGCGCTCGGCCACAGCGCGCGCAGCGCCGCGCGCCGCAGCGCTGTGATCGGCGCCTGCCCCCTCCCCCTCCGCAGACGACCCGCCTGAGCGGCTGCGACGCAGCCCGGCAGGCCGCGGCTGACGGCGAGGCGCCCCTGCCGCCGCGCGCGCTGAGCTTTGAGGAGGCGGATGGCGGCGCTCACAGCCCGCTGCCGCCCCCGCGCCGCCTGTGCAAGGCGACGCGCACGCAGCTCACGGGGCCGCGCAGCAGCCGGCTCAAGCGCGTCTCGACGCTGCGCATTTCGGCGACGCCCGTCCTCACATGGCGGCAAAACGACACGCTGAGGGTGCGCGCCTGCGTGTCTGTGCACTCCGGTGCCTTGCGGGTGGGGCCGAGGCCTTTGCAAGGGTGGCAAAAAACTGGACCCGTCCGGCGCTGCGCACGCACAACACAACTCGCTCACGCCCCGCCGCCCCTACCGCCCCCCCCCCCCAGGCCCTGCTGTCCGACGACCCACCTCTGCGGCGGCCCTGGCGGGCCCGTGCGTCGGGCGCGCTGTCGCTCGCCGCGCTGCAGTGCGCGTCGTCGCCGCTGCCGCCGCCGCGGCCCGCCGTGCGGCGTGGCGTGCCGGCAGCGGTTGTTTCGGAGGCGCTGTGCGTCGGGCGCAGCGCCGCGCGCGCCGCAGAGGCGGCGCGGCTGGCTGTGGCGTGCAGCAGCGGTCCCGTGGCTGCGGAGCAGGCCGCGGCCGCGGCAGCGGAGCACGCTGCGCAGCAGCCCGCGGCAGCAGCAGCCGCACCGCCGCCGCGGCCGCCGCCGCCACCACCAGGCGCCTCGGTAGCGGCTGCAGCGGCGGCTCCGCCGGCGCCGCCGATCGCGCCGTCCCCGGGGCAGGCCTCGCCGCCAGCACAGCCGCGCGCTGTCGAGGCCTCATCCCCGGACTTCCTCGAGGCCGGACTGCCGCAGCTGCCCGGACTGCCATCCAGCTTCTCCCCGTCTGCCGGCGGCTCTCCAGGCCTGCTGGGTTCGCCGGGCTCGCCGGGCCTGCCCGCGTTCCTCGGCAGCGGGGCCGTGGGGTCGCTGCTGTGGTCTGCCAGCCCGCCCAGCGCCGGCCTCGAGGCAGGCGGCCTCGGCCTCGGGCCCGGGCAGTCCCTGGGGCAGCTGCTGGACTCTCTCGTCTACCACGGCAGCAGCAGCAGCAGCGAGCAGGGGCCCGCGGACAGCGACCGCAACGGCGACGGCAGCCGCTCGCCCTCGCCGACCGGCGGGCGCGCTTTCTCGTTCGCGCCGCAGCGGCTGCGCGCCGCGGTGCCCTGCAAAGACGGTGCCGGTGCAGTGCGGCCCAACCCGGCTGCGCAAAACGCCGGCACCGCAGCCGCCGCCGAGGCGCCAACGCCGGGGCGGCCGGCCACGCCTGGCGAGGCCGGCGCCGAGCGTGACACTGCCGTTCCTATGGAGGAAATGGAGGAGTGCCCGCGTGAGTCGCCGGCCCCCAGTGCCGCGTTGTGGCAGGAGGAGGCCTGCCCCGAGGCTGCACCGGCTGCCGCGCAGCCGCACATCAGCGGCGCACCCGCGACACCACAGACCGCCGCCGCCGCATCCGCCGCCGCCGCCGCCACAACCGCCGCTCCTGGCGGCGGCTGCGACGGTGATGCTGCGCCCGGCGTCGCCGACGCAGAGGCGGCCGCAGCAGCGGCGGCCCCCGTGCAAACGCCGGCTGCCGCCTCGAGGCCGCCAGTCGTGCCCGAGGCAGGCGCGCCGGCGGAGCACCTTTCCCCAATCACGCCAGAGGCGCCGCAGCCCGCGGGGTTGCGGGCGTGCCCAGCGAGCGCAGTCGCCAGCACCGCCGGGGGCATGCGCCAGCTGTCGAGCCGCGCGTGCGCGCTGCTCGGAATGCTCGGGGCTTCGAGCCCGCACACCCTCGCCGCAGGCGGCGCCCCGCCAGCGGCTGCAGCCGCAGACGCGGGCGCGCCGCGGGGCAGCCAGACGGGCAAGCGCAGCGGCGGTGCGGTGCTGAGCCGGCGAGGCGCCATGATGATGCAGCGGCTTGCCGGCGACGGCAGCTCCGGGCTGGCGGCGCTGCTGGCCGAGCAACAGCAGTCTCAGGCGGACGAGCAGCAGCAGCAGCAGCAGCAGTTGGAGCAGCGGCAGGAAGCAGCAGAGTCTTGCGAGCCGGCGCCGCAGCTGCAGCCACAGGTGGATGCTGCCCCGGCAGATGAGGAGGCGGCCAAGGCGCTGCAGCATCAGCCCGAGCAACTGCCCCCGTCACCAGAGCAGGAGGAGGTGGATGCCTGTGCCCTGGACGTGGAGGAGCAGAGGAAGGAGCAGGAGCAGCCAGAGCAGGCGGCGATTTGCAGCCGGCCACAGCCGCAGCCGAAAGAGCTGCCAGGTGCCGAGGCGGCAGGCGCACCTGGCGACCCTGCGCTAGCGGCCCCGCCGCGCTTGTCACCGCCTGCAGAGGAGCCTGCTGCTGCCTTGGACGGTGACGGCGGCAGCGGCGGCGGCAGCGTTGCGCCACCGCCCCCAGCCGCCCCTGCCAAGCCCGTCGCCGACGACCCCAGCGCGGACGCCGCAGAGGAACCCGAGGTCGCGGCAGCGCCCGCCCCAGGCGCCGCCGCGGTGGCCTGCAGCGGCGTCGAGCCCGATGGCGGGGGCGCTCCCGATGGTGACTGCCCCGGGGAGGACCTCGAGGCGCTCGCCAAGGCAGCTGCCGCCCGAGGCAGGCGCCGCGCGACGGGTGCGGGCCCCGAGCAGCGGGACGAAGCTCGCGCCGCGGCGGGTGCCGGGGGGGACGCGCTCGTTCGGCTGCACCAGGCGCGGCGGCTGCGGGCGCCGTGGGCGGCGCTGCTTGGCTCGCCGGCGGCTAGTCCCGTGCTGGCCACGCTTCGGCAGCCGCAGCCGCAGCATCTGGAGCAGCAGCCCCAGAAGCCGCAGGAACAGCAGCAGGAGCCCCAGCAGCACCCGCAGGCGCAGGCGCAACCCCAGCAGGCCCCGCGGCTGCCACAGCTGCCCTCACCAGCAGCCGCGCAACGGCCGACGCCGTCGCCGGTCAGGCGCGTGCAGCTGCGGGAGCCCGAGGGAGGCGATGCGGGTGCGGGCGAGCAGCAGCCAGAGCGCGCGCCTCCGCCTCAGCAGCAGGTGCACCCGCAGCTCTCACCCCTGGCTCGGCCGCTGCCGCTGCCGCTGCAGCCCTCTCCGGCGGCCCCGCAGCGGCGGCCGGATGGGGAGGTCGAGGCATCGCCGGCGGACGCGACGCCCGCGTGGCGCCGCCGCATGCGCTGCAGCGCCGGCGTCCGGCGCGTGGGCCGGCCCCTAGGCGGCAGCAGCGACAGCGACAGCGACAGGGGCAGCAGCGGCGGTGGTGGCGGCAACGGGCAGCAGCGCCCCCAGAAGGCCGCGCCCAGCGCCGAGCGCCTGCGCGGCGGCGCGGCCGGCGCGAGCGGCAGCGGCACCGCAGCTGGCCCCACCAGTGGCGCGTCCGGCAGCCAGCCCGCCGGCGGCGGCAAGGGCGCGAGCCAAGGCGCGAGCGGGGACCAGCGCGGCGGCAGCCAGCGCAGCAGCCTGCTCCTCCGCCTGGACGCCGCGGCGGCCCCCAGCCCGAGGCCCGGCACGCCCGCGCGCAGCGACACGCTCGCACTGGGAGACCAGGACCCCGCGCGGCCCGCCAGCCCCGCCGCCGCGCCGCCGCACCCCGCGCCCGGCGCCGCCGCCCCGCCGCCGGCCGCCGCGTCGTCGCCCGTGCCGCCCGCGGCGGTGCGCGGCGCTGCGCGGCCGTCGCCGCCGCAGGTGACCCCGCCGCCCGCGTCGCCGCCGACCTTTGCCGCAGCGCAGCGCGCGTTCCCCCTCGCCGCCGCGGCGGCCCGCTCGCCGCACCCCGCCTTTGACGCGGCCGCGGCGGCGGCCTCGCCCTCGCCCTCGCCGGCGGCGGCCTCCCTCCAGCAGCAGCAGCAGCAGCAGCAGTCCGCCCAGCCGCCGCGCGGCCGTGGGCTGCCGGGGCAAGAGCTCATCGAGGTGCCCCGGACTGTGGTGTACGTGCGCCAGCCGCGCCTGCCGCCCGGCGGCGCGCCCGCCCCGCAGCTCCGCGGGCCCCCCGCCCCGCGCCTCTCCCTCGGCCGCTTCGCCCCCGGCTCGCTCGCGCAGCACGCCGCGTCGGCGGCGGCCGCGTCGTGGGCGGCCGCGCCGATCGGGACCGGCGACGGCGCGGGCACCGCCGCGGCGGTCGAGACGCTGGAGCAGCGCCTGCGGGTGGCGTTCCTCGAGGCGCGCCTCTCCGCGGAGGCGGCTGCGGGCGCGGCCTGGGCGCGGCTGGGCATGGCGGGGCTGGAGCTGGAGGGGGGGCCAGATGCCTACAGGGAGCGGTGAGCCGCCGGCGTTTGGGGGGTGCTTTGTGTCATGTGGGCATGGCTGTGTGTTTCTTTGTTTCTGACCGCTTCCATGCTGTATGTGATATGTCCCAAGTCCCAACTTGCGCACCACCCCGCTTGCCACGTGCTGTCTCCAATCCCCAACCGCTCCCCCCCGCTCCCCCCCCCCGTTACACCGCCGCCCGCCAGCTGCTGTGCACGCACCGCACCCCGGCGGAGGTGGCGCGCCTCGAGGCCACGCTGCGGCGCGAGTGGGAGTGGCTGGCCTGCGTCCGCCGCCGCGCCGCGGGCGTGGCGGCCGAGGGCGAGGGCGAAGGCGCCTCGACTTCAGAGGCCGGCCCCGCCTGCGCGCCGCCGCCCCCAACGAGGGGCATCCTGAAGCAGCCGCCGGCGCCGCGCGCCGCGCGCGCGGACGCGTCGCCGCGGCCCCGGGCGACGGCCGCCGCGGCGGCGTCTGGCAGCCGCAGGCGCGTGCGCTTCGGCCACGTTTGATGGCGGCAGCCCACCGCATCCCATTTCCTTCAAAACCCTGCTCTGACCTGACATTTGCCATTGTTGGTGGCCCAGCCCTGTGCTATCGACCTGTGCTCTCGACCTGCTGCCCCTGCCCAAGTTGCAGCCCCCGAGCCCCCCCCCGGCTGCGGGGCCGCGCGCCCCCCTGCCTGCCTGCACGGCCCCGCGCCCAACGCCAAAGTTGAGCGTTCTTACAGCGCCCTAACCACGGTAAACAGTTTGGGGGTGAGAGACGTCTGGCGGCCGTGCACCCCGGGCGTGCCAATTGAAGGGGGCGGTGCAATGGAAGTTGGAGAAGAGGGTGTCATGCCGCACGGCGCGGTTGCTCTGCGCCCCGCAGGGTGTGTGCTTTTCATTGCTGCTGTGATCATATAGTTGCATGCGCGTGCGGGGGACCCTGCTCAGAAGCAGGCGTGACCGCTGCTGCAGGCCGGGGCGGGGCCGGCGGCGGGCGGCCTGCTGGCCAGCCGCACTTGGGCGGCGCAGCAAGCCCGCCCCCCGCCGCCGCTGACCGCCCCCCTGCCCCCGTCGTCTGCGGCTCGTCCGCCGCCGCTGCGGGAGCGCGGCCGAAGCCACGGCCGAGCGCGCGGGCCCGGGATGCTCGGGGCTCCTCGGCTGGCGGGGCGGGCGCGCGCGCCCGTCCAGTGGGCGCGCCGGCCCGCCGCCAGCCCGGCCCGGCCCCGCGCCGCGCCGCGCCGCTCAGCCCAGCGCCTCCAGGATGGCGTCTGCGGAGGACACGGTGAACGCCCCCCCCTCCTCGAGGTTGAGCACCTTGACCACGCCGTCCTCCGCCAGCAGCGCGTAGCGGCGCGACCGCAGGCCCAGGCCCTTGTCGCTGAGGTCCAGCTCCACGCCCAGCGCCTTTGCAAACTGGCCGTTGCCGTCCGACAGCATGAGCACCTTGTCGCCCGCGCCCACGGACTTGCCCCACGCGTCCATGACAAACGCGTCGTTGACCGACACGCACGCGATGGTGGCGGCGCCCTTGGCCTTGATCTCCTCTGCCTTGTCGATGAACCCGGGCAGGTGCTTCATGCTGCACGTCGGCGTGAACGCGCCGGGCACGGCAAACAGCACCACCTTCTTGCCCTTGCACAGCTGGTCGGTGGTCAGCTCCTTCATGTTGCCCTCGGCATCAAAGTGTGGGGGGGGGGGGGGGGGGGGGGGGGGGGGGGGGGGGGGGGGGGGGGGGGGGGGGGGGGGGGGGGGGGGGGGGGGGAAAGGGGGCGCGTGCGGAGGGATCGCTGGCTGGGCAGCGGCGCGGCCTGCGTGTGCAGCAGCTGCGCGCGCATGTGTGTATGCGTGCATGCGTGCGTGTGCAGGCGGCATGGTGGACTTGGCGGCGGCGGCTGGCGGCGGCCGGGAAGGACGGGCGGGTGCCAGAGCGGCGTCCATGCGCGCGGGCGGCCGCCGCCGTAGGGCCCGCGCCCACCTGAACTTGGCATCAGGCAGCTTGTCGCCGATGGCGATGGCGTAGGTGCGCACGCCGTGGGTCCGCTGCGCACGCACGGGGGCGCGCGCCGGCAGGCGCCGCAGCGCACCGGCACCCCTGTGAGGCGGGGGCGCGCCGCGCGCGCCGCGGGGGTCAGGTCGAGGGGCAGGCGCGGGACGGCACGTTCCGGCCGCCTTTTGAGAAACCGGAGGCCTCGTCGGCCCCTGGAGCGCGGGGATCCGCGATCCCAGGCCCCCTCCAACCCTGCCTGCCAGGGCCCGCGCTGTCGGGCTGCAGCTGTGGACGGCGTGCGTCACCCCTCGCGCTCCTCCGCTCAACGAGCAACCCACCTGGTAAGGCGCTGCGCCAGCATCTCTCCTGCTGCTGCCGCTGTGATCGGGGCTGCCAAGCCTGCGCCTCGAGCTTTCGAGGGAAGCGGGCAAACCAAGACGCACGAAATCGATCGCTACGGCAATTGGCACTGTGGCACGCACGGAGGAGGGCAGAGAGCAACGGCCCCAGGGGCCGGCAGCTGCCCCACCACCCCGCGCGCTGCCGCTGCGTGGAGAGGCGCGACACGGCTCGATCGCTAGAAAAAATCACCTCAAAACCACCCCAGCGGCGCGCCCCTCCGAGGGGAGACCTGGCGGCAGCGCCAGCGGCGGCGCCGGTCGGCGGGGGCCTTTGACTAGCGCTGATGCCAAGCAAGGCGCATGGCGCCGTGTTGCGCGCCGCTGTTCCTTCCTTCAAGCCCACTGCCCCCCCGGAGCCCAACCCCGGGCCCGTCGCCGGCGCACACACGCTAACGCACTCGCAGTGGCGGTTACCCGCGCGCCGCAAGCCGATCGAGGCAGCGCCACCGGCACAGACCGGCCCTCACGGCCGCCGCTTCTTCAGCGTCGGCTCGACCGTCGCGACCCGCTGCTCCCCGCCCGCGCCCTCGCGCTTCTTCTTCGCCGCCGCAGCCGCCCGCGTGTCGCGCGCCGCCGGCGTGGCGGGCGCCTTGCCCTGGGCCTTTTCCAGCGCGGCGCGGCGCGCCTCGAGCACGCCCACGCGCTCCGCCTTGCCGGCCTGCGCGCGCTGGATGCGCTCGTAGAACTTGCGGTTCTTGCGCGTCATCATCATCGCAGCAAGCGCCTCCCCGGCATCCTCCTCCCCGCCGCCGCGCGCCGCCGCGCCCGCCGCCCCGCCCTCCTCCTCCCCCTCGCTGCCGCTGCTGCTGCCGCCGCCGCCGTCGCCGCCGCCCTCCTCCGCAGCGGCAGCGGCGCCCGCCGCCTCGCGCCGCAGCTCCCGGAGGTAAGCCCGCTCCAGCGCCGCCGCGTCCTGCGCGCCGCCCCCCGCGCCGCCGCCGTCCTCGCCGTCGCCGTCGGCGGCGGCGTCCTCCGCAAAGGCCGCGGCTTCGGACGACAGCCCGGCGGCGCGCTCGCGCGCGCGGCGGGCCGCCTCCTGCGGAACGCGGTTGGTGCGGTGCGGGCGGTCGCAGGGGCGGGGTGAGCCGTGTGGGCGCGCGGTGCGGCGCTGTTTTGGGGGCGTTCTAAAGGTGCGTGGTTCTAGGGGTGCGGTGGTTGCCGCGTGTGCGTACGATATGTCCGCGCCGGCCGTGGTGCGGCGGCCCCGCGAGTCGGGGGCCCCGCCGCGTGCCACGAGGCGCGTGCTGCTGTTCTCGGTCTTGATTAGCTACCTTCCGACGTGGATTGCGCCGGGGTGCATACCCAGAAACCGAGGTGCGCGCGCGCGCGCGCGGCGGCAGATGCCGGCTCGACCCAGTTCAAACCCCCGCGCCGACCACCCCTCCCCCCCCCGGCCCCCCACCTGCAGGCGCGCCACCGTCTCTGCGAACTCAGGGGTGTAGCCCTCCGCCTCGTGGTCAACAAAGGGGGAGAGGTGCGGCGGCGGCGCCCGCCCCGGCGCGTAGAGCTCCGCCGGCAGCAGCACGCGCGCGTTGGCGCTGTCCACGGCCCACTGCGGCTGCACGTAGGCGCGGGACAGGAAGCGGTGGCCCTGCACGGGGCGGTCCACCACCTGGTGGGTGACGGCCTCGTCAGACTCGGCGTGGGGGGAGCCCTCGCCCTCCCACGCAGCGACGCCGCCAAACGCGCTGCGGGTTTTTTTGGTGGGGGGGGGGGGAGGGTGTTGGGCGGTGGGGGGGAGTGTCCGTTTGAGGGGTCTGCGGTGTCGCGCTCCTTGTGGCGGCCTTTAGCGGTCAGCGATTCACCTTCCACTTCAAAGCAGGCAAGGCAGGCTGCCCCACCCACCGTATGACAAAGAGCAGCGGCTCCCGCGGCACCTCGCGCGCCAGGAAGAAGACGCAGCCGCGGAACAGCGCGGCGCACACCGCCGCGTCGTCGTCGGGCGCGACGCCCAGCGCGCCGCCGGCGACGGCCGCGGCCTCGCCGCCGACCGCCGCCGCCGCCGCTTGCTGCTGCTGCTGCTGCTGCTGCTGCTGCTGCCGCTGCTGGGCCCCGCCGCCTGCCTCTGCACCCTCCTCGCTCCCCCCCTCCTCCTCCGGTCCCTCGTCGCCGCTGCTGCCCTCCTCCTCCTCCTCCTCCTCGCCCTCCTCGCCCTCCCCCGTCCCAACCTCCTCCTCGCTGCCGCCCGCCTCGCTGTCCTCCTCCTCCTCGCTGCTGCCGCCCTCTCCAGAGTCGATGCCCAGGCCCTCGCCGTCGCTGCCGCTGCCGTCGTCGCTGCCGCCGCCGCCCCGCCCCTTGAGCTGCCGGATCTTGTCCCCGAGGCTGCTCAGCCGCGCCACAATGTCCGGCGCAGCGCCCTCGGCGGCTGCGGCTGCGGCGGCGGCTGCGGCGCCGGCCGTTTTGGCCGCCGCGTCGGCGGCGGCCGCCGCTGCTGACTGTATGGCTGACCGGTCCGACTGCAGCCCCGCTATGTCTGCCATTATGGCCGCCAGTTCAGCGGCCTGCGCTGACAGGGCGTCGTCCATCAGGGGGGGGTACCTGCGCGGTGTGGGGGGGGGGGGGCGTGTGTTGAGTGTTTTTGAGGCGGGGCTGAAGTGGGAAGGGGCGCGCTGCAGCAAGAGGCGCCGCACCGCTGGCCACCTGGCGCTGCGCCGCGGCAGCGCTCCCTCCCAGCCCCCGTGAGTGCGGCAAACCTCCCCACCTGAGCCCCAGCCCGTGGTAGAGTTTGAACATGACAAAGCGCAGCAGGGTTGAGTAAAAGTCCAGGAAGGTGAGCATGACTCGGTAGTCAACGTCGGGGGGCAGCACCTGCGCCAGGCCGTGGGGCACCAGCCACGTCACAGACTGGCCGTGCACCTCCGCCTGGGGGGGTGGGGGTGGGGTTTTTTTTGGGGGGGGGGGAGGAGGGGAGGGGCGCTCAGTTTGGCCGTCCGGCTTCCAAACGCGGCCACGATGCGTCCCAACCCCTGGGCAGCGCTTGGTGCGCCGCCCGGAAGCGGCCCTCAGGCTGCAGGGCCCATCAGCATTGGCGGGAGGGGCGGGCACCCGTGCAGCAGCACTGCCAACAACAGCCCCCCTTTCCGTCGTCTTCAAAAAGACCAGCTGACGTCTTTGCTCAGCGCCAGCCCCCACCTGGTAGTAAAAGCCCTTCACGGAGATGAACGTCCGCCGCAGCGCCCCCGTGCGCGCGACGTAGGCCTGCCACTCCAGCGCCAGCCGGCGGCAGCGCGCGACCGCCTCTGGCGGGATGCCGTAGCGGCCCTCGGCGGGCAGCGCCGCGAAGAGGTGCGCCAGCGTGAGGGCGTCGTCCAGGTCCCGCAGCGCATCCACAAAGGAGGGGTAGCTGGGGGGGGGGAGGGTTTGGGGGATTGGTGGGGTGAGGGTTTGGGTGGGTTTTTTGGTGGAGGGCCCGACAGAGGGGCGCGCGCCCACCGCGGCAAAGCGAGTCCGCCGCGCCGCGGGTGGCAACTAGCAACGCCCCTCCCTCCCTCCCTCCCGAAGCAAAGCGCCCCCCCCCCCCCCCCGTGCCCTCACCGCTCGCGCACGAGGTGGTCGAGCCGCAGCTTGGGCGTGGCCGCCAGCAGCCTGCGCGCGAGCTTTATGTTGTGCTTGGCGCGCGCCTTTTTGACCTTGCGCTCGTGCGCCTTTGCGGCGCGCAGCGTAACGATCAGCGGCTCGTGGGCCAGCCAGTTGATGTCCTTCACGTGGTAGTAGGTCTTGTTGGCGCCCTTGACCTTCTTCTTGGGCTCGCGGGGGTGGATGCCCTTGAGGATGCACAGCCGCCTGGGGTTTTGGGTGGGAGGGCGGGGCGGCGGCGGTGAGCGCTGAGCAGCGGCGGCCGCCGGCGGCCGGCGGCGGCCCTGGACGGCGGCGCTGCTGCAGCAGTGCTGGCGCCAGCCAGCGGGCGCGTTCGTCCTTCGAAGCCCTCTCGAGCAGGCCCAGAACCCCCAGGAGCCCTGGCGGCCGCGGACAGCTGCTGTCGGGGGCGGTCTCGCGCCGCCCGCACCTGAACTCGCTCAGGCGCAGCTGCAGCTTCTTCACGGCTTGCGTGCGCGTGAGGTACTGCGCCGCATTGCCGCTCTTGCCCTGCGGGAGCGCGGGTCGCCGGTGAGCAAAGACGCCGCCGGGCTAAAAGGGCGGGCGCGCTGGGCCTCTGGCGCGCCCGCGACGGCTCCCCGCACCTTTTTCAGGAGCTTCCCCATCCTGGGCGCCGGCGCAGGCCACGCGCCAGGGCCCCTCCGCTGAGAGATCGGCCGGAGTGGCCGCGGGGCGCCTCGCGCTGGCTCGTCGAGGTGCGCGCTAGCCGCAGCTGTGACGTCGTAATGAAGCGTTCAACGCGCCTATATGAATGGGGCCAGGCAGGGCCGCAGGCGGCGGCGTTTTGGCTTTACGGCACCTGCAGCCGCCGCTGCAGTGCCGCCGCCGCCGCCGCCGCCGCCGCCGCCGCTGCCGCTGCAGGATGTGTTACACCACCACCGCTCGCAGCACGCCGCTCACAGCACGCCGCAGTCGGCCACGATCACGGGCTTTACGGGGCGGTCTCCAAACCCCGTCTTGGTGGTGGACAGTGCAGCCACGACGTCCTGCCCCTCCAGCACCTCGCCAAACACGACGTGGCGGCCCTGTTTTAAGTAGGGGGGGGTGGTTGCGTTTCAGGGGTTTCGGGGGGGTTAGGGTATTGGTTTGCTTCGCCGGTTGGGTGGTTGAAGGGGGGGGGGCATCCACCCAGTTTGCGGCCGCCGCCGCGCGCCGCACCTGCAGCCAGGGCGTGTCCGCGACGGTGATGAAGAACTGGGAGCCGTTGGTGTTGGGGCCCGCGTTGGCCATCGCCAGCCTGTAGGGCGCAAACTGCGGGGCGGGGGTTGGGGGTTGGGGGGGGGGGCTTGTGAGGGGTTACGCCAGGGCGCAGCAGGGGCCTGCCCCGTGCGGCGCGCCCCGCCGGGGTCGCGGGCCAGGCCCCGCTGCCAGCGCGCGCCCCGCCCGCGCCGCCGCGGCGGGTGCGCCGACTCGCCTCGTTCACAAAGTTCTCGTCCGCGAAGCGGCGGCCGTAGACGCTGTAGCCCCCGCGCCCGTCCCCGCGCTCAAAGTCGCCCCCCTGGCACATGAAGTTGGGGATCACCCTGGGGGGCGGGGTCGGAGGCGCGGCGGGGGGTGTGGGTGGCGCGGGTTCGTGCCGCGCGATCGCGGCGTTTGCCGCTCACGAGGCGGTTGCCCGCCGCTCGCGCCTCGGCCCGCGCCGCGGGGATCTGGCAGCGGCTGTGCGGGCGGGAGGGACCGAGCTCCCAAAGCCCCCTCCCACCAGCTCCCGCTCCCCAGCCAGCGCCCCCAACCAGCGCCCCCCAAAACAGGCCCTCCCCACCAGCCCCTCCCCCCCCCACCTGTGGAACACGGAGCCCTTGTAGCCGAAGCCCTTCTCGCCGGTGGCCAGCTCCCGGAAGTTCTCAGACGTCTTGGGGGTGTTGCCTGCGCACGCGGGTGGCAGCGAAGGACGGGGTTGGATACCCCGGTTGGAGGGGGTGTGGGGGAGGGGGGGCACGGGGCCGGCTGGAATGCGCCGCGCCCCCGGCGGCGCCGAGGCGGCGCGCTCTGTTGAGGGGCCGCCGCGGCGACCGCGGCTCGGCACAGCAGCGGGCCCGGGGTGGCGGCGCACCGTACAGCCCCATCACGATGCGGCCCAGCGGCTCGTCGCCCTGCGTGAGGTCGAAGAACACCTTGCTGGCGATGGCGGGCTCAGAGGCCAGCGCGCTGCCGGGGGTTGGGGGTTGGGGGTGGGGGTGTGCGTGCGTTTGCCCACAGCGCCGCTGCCGGTATCTGCTGTTGCAAGCCGCACGAGCCGCACGGCTCTCGAGCTCTCGAGCCAGCGTTCGCACGGCCTCGTGCGCTGCCCCACCCGTTCCCCACCTGCCGGCCGAGAGCGTCAGCACGCCCGCGGCCGCGGCAGCCAGCGCAGCGCGCCGCGACGCCGCTGCAGGGCTGGCGGCGTCGGGGGCGCAGCCATTGGTCCTCTCAGGAGCCCCCGACGCAGAGGCCTTGACGGTCGCGCGAACGCGACCGCGGCAGGCCGGCTTGGCAGCCCGAAGGGGGCCCGCGGACCGGGTCCCCGCGATCTGCTGGCGTGCTGCGAGCATCCTGGCCGTCGAAGCCGTGCCGATAACACAGTGGGTTTTGCTGAAGGGGTTTGAGGGGCGTGCAGGGCCCCTGAGCCTTACACCGGCACCACCGGGCCGCCGACACCGCACACTCGGCCGTGCGGCGCCCCCTCCGTGCGAAGGCCCGGTGGCCCAGCAGGATGCAGCGCGCAGTTTGCAAACCGCCTGGCACCCGATCGGCACCCCATGGCTTGACCGCGCCGGCTTTGTTACAGCTTTGACCGGAGGGGCGCAGCGGGCGGCTGCAGCGCCCACAGCCGGTGCCCCGGTGCGCCGTCCAGGTCGAGCGCAGCCAGCGCCGCGGCGGCGTCGCTCCCACCCTCCTCTCGCGCCGCCCAATCCCAGAGCGGCGCCAGCTCGGCCGCCGCGATGGCATAGGACCAGCGCGGCAGCGTCGCGCCGCGGTGGTGGCGCGTGTTGGACGTGGCCAGCCCCAGCAGCTGCCCCGCGGCGTTGACCACGGCGCCGCCGCTCGCGCCGGCGTGCACAGCGGCAGTTATGATCAGCATGCTGGTGCGGCCCCCCTCAGCGGCCCCTTCTCGTCCGCCGCCGCCGCCGCCGCCGCCGCCGCCGCCGCTGCTGGTGCCGTCGGGGGCCGGCGGCAGGCGCACCGCGCGCGCGAGGCTGCCGCGCGTGACGGACGGCGCCCAGCCCAGGCGGGGCCCGAAGAGGCCGTGGCCGATGACAAAGACCCGCGCGCCGGCTTCGGGCTCCGTATTGGTGCCAAGCTGCAGAGGCACGAGGCCCAGGCCTCCGCCGCCGCTGCCGTGCACGCTGCCGCTGCCGCCGCGCCCCTGCCCAGCCGCTGCCGCCTGCGCCGCGCGGCCGTCCGCCGGCGGCCGCAGCCTCAGCACCGCTGCGTCCAGGTAGCCGCCAAAGCGCCGCACCACGTCCGCGCGCACCCACGCCGCGCCGCGCCCGCGCCCCAAGCGCACCCAGACCGGCTCGCCGCCGCCGGTGGCGCCGGTGGCGGGCAGCAGGTGGGCGTTGGTGAGGACGAGCGTGGGGCTGAGCGCGACGCCCGTTGCCCAGCTGCCGGCGACGCGCACCAGCACCACCCCGGCGAGGCTCGCCGCCACCCCGGCGCTCCCACTCGCGGCCGCATCCCTGCCGCGCGCGGCCTGCGCCGCCGGCTGCGCCTGCCGCCAGGGCGGCCCGCGGGCGGGGCCGGCGGCTGCGCAGGCCTGCGGCACGAGGCCCACGCCGCCTGGCCGGGTGCGCGCGAGGGCGTCGAGCGCCGCCGCCAGCAGGCCGTGGGCCGAGGCTGCCAGGAGGACCTCGCAGTGCTGCGCCCCCGTGGACAGCGGCGGTGTCAGCACGCCCAGCAGGCCGCCGCACGCCCTGGCAGTTGGGGGGCGGGGGATGAGCATTGAGCACCGCCGTTTGGGTTTTAGGACTTGAGCAGCCGTGCGGCTGCCTACCAATGGCCTCGTGGTTGGGCATACTGCAGCCCGCATGCCAGGCGCATCAGGCCGGCTTTCCTCCTGCCACTCGCGTTGCTCCCCACCCCTCAACCCCAGCTCACCCGCACGTGACGGGGCCGCCCTCCATGCCCGGGTAGGCGTGGGCGTCCACAAGAAACAGCCCCGCGCGCCGCTCGCCCCCGCCCCCGCCGCCGCGCTCAAAGCCGCCGCCGCCGCCGCCGCCGCCGGCCCACGCCGCGCGCGGCAGCACGTTTGAGACGCAGCCTGCGACGACAGAGCCGGAAAAGTGGTGGGCCGCGAGGCAAGCAAACGGCGAGCCGGCGACGCGCAGCGGCTGCGCGGGCGTCGGGGCCCCGCGGCACCTGCACAGGCGCGGGACCTGCTGCTGCTGCTGGCGCTGCTGCTGCTGCTGCTGCTGCTGCTGCTGCTGCTGCTGCTGCTGCTGCTGCTGCTGCTGCTGCTGCTGCTGCTGCTGCTGCTGCGTTGTGGTTGGTGCGGGGGCGTCCACCTCGAGCAGCGCCCAGGACGACAGCAGCACAGCGCCGGCTGCGAGCTGTGGGTCGGAAGGCCGGCAGCGGTGCCACGTCAGAAAGAGCCGGGGGGCTGATCACGGTGTCGCACGGTGTCAAAGCTCACCCCTTCTCCGCCCCTGAACCCCCCCCCCCCGCTGTTCCTGGCCCCTGCACACCTGCTGCTTCTGCTCCTGCTCGCCGCGGGCCTGCTCCAGCCACCAGCCCACGCGCCATGCCGCGCTGCCGCCACTGCTGCTGGCGCTGCTGCCGCCCGCAGCGCCGCCGCCGTTGAGGTCGGCCAGCGCCCGGCCTGCCTGCGCGCGCGCCTCGCGGCACTGCACCACGGCCAGCAGCCGCGCGGGCGCGCCGGCCTGGCCGTGGCCCGGCAGCGTTATGCGCAGCGACGTGCCTGGCGCCAGGTCGGAGGCCGTCGCAGCGACGGGGTCCGCGCGCGCCCGTGGCGACAGAAAGGGTGCCAGCAGGCGCGCCGGCGCGAGCACGCATGTGCAGCCGCTGCTGCCGCCTCCGGGCTGGCCGGCTGCGGCGGCGGCGGCGGCGGCGGACGCGCGCGCCACCACCACGCCGCTCGCCGAGAGCGTGACTCGGCCGCCGCGAGGACAGGAGACGGCCGCGGCCGCTGCGATGGCGCCGCCTGGGTCGGGGCCGCTGATGGCGACCGTGCACGCCGCCGCGGCTGCGTCGCCGGCGGCGCCGCCGTCGGCGGCGGCGGCGCCGCTGCGCACCGTCGCCATCCTAACGACACTCTTCGCGCCTGTAAATGGGGCGGGATGGGGCTGGAAGAGGGGCCAGCAGGTGAAGGAGGGCGAGCAGCTTCTCTGATGAGGTGTGATGCAGCTGCTCAACAGGGGTCCAATCGTCGCCCGTTGTTCCTCCCAAACTTGGGGATAGCGAATACAGCCGGCACGGCCCTCCTCGAGCAGATCACAACCCCCGTCCAGCTCTTTGTTCCCGCGGGGCAGGGAGGCCAGCCGGGAAGCGCATCAAGGACTCATTTGAAGGTGTGGCAGAACCAGGGGGGACGATCCAGACGCAGTGCGGTGCTGGCGCGGCCTGCGCGCAGGCCCGGGAGCTCTCGCCCGTGCGGTCTGGACCCGCCGCGTCCCGCGCGCATGCATGACCGCGCGAGGGGAAGCTTGCGCACGCGATCGACCGGCCCCCGTCCCAGGCCGCATCGCCCCGCAACCTCCCCAGGGCGGGGCGCGCGCCACGCGGGAGCGGCGCCCGGAGGCGAAGCGCGCGCCGCTGCGGAGGCAGCCTCCGGCAGCCCAGCCGGTCCGCGGCCCTGCGCCGTACACCGGCCGCGATGGCCGGCCAGTTCCAGTCGTCGCGCTTCAAGGTGCGGCTGGAGAGCGACGACGGCGACCAGCGCGTGACGGTGGTCATCGGAGTGGACGGGCTCAAGGTCATGAACGAGGCGGGCACCATGACCATGCGCTCCCTCGACCTCAAGCACATCAGCAGGCGCGCGCGCGCGGGTGGAGGGAGGGGGCCGTGCTGCTGGGAGGGCGCGCGCTCCGCGCGGCTGCTCAACCGCGCAGCCGCGGCCGGCACGCAGTCACCATCAAAACCCCAGCTCCCAACACCCCACCCCACGCCCCTCTCCCCCCCTGCCCCCCCCCCCCCAGGTGGTCCACCGTGGGCGCGGGCAGCCTGGTGATCTACACGCAGACGCCCGTTGACCTGGAGGAGCGGCAGCTGCTGCTCAGCGGGGACGCGCGCACCGTGCAGGCGCTGCTTGACACGCTGACCTGCGCGTGCATGCAGCTGGCCGAGCTGCTGCAGAGCGGGCGCGGGGACGACGCCGAGGCGGGCAGCCACCTGGGCGGCCTCGTCGCCGGCGGCGGGCGGCGGCGCACCGCGGCGCCGCAGCTGCCCGCCGCCGACGCCGTCGAGTACTGGCGCGCCCCCGAGAAGGCGGGGTGGCTGCACAGCCAGGGGGACGTGGTGAAGACCTGGCGGCGGCGCTGGATGGTGCTGAAGCAGGGCTACCTGTTCCGCTTCATGGGGCCAGACCCGTCGGAGCGCGAGCGCCCGCGCGGCGTGGTGGACCTGTCGCAGGTGCAGGACGTGCGCGACGGCCGCGCGGCCACGGGGCGGCCCAACTCGATACAGCTGCTCACCGCAAAGGGCGCGAGCGTGTGCTTCCTCTGCAACGGCGGTGCGGGGGTGGGGGGGGATGTGGTGGTAGGGGGGTGATGTGGGTCGAGTTCTGTTGGATCAGCCCAGCTCTGAAGGGCGCTTGATTGGCTTTGCCCTGCCGAGCACATTGGCCCGGGCCAGGCCACCAAGGCTTGAGGGAGGCCCCAAGCCCTGCCGCCCTCCCCCCCACGAACTAATAACCGCAGAGACCGAGGTGGTGGAGTGGATCAGCGCCATCGAGGGTGCGGTGGCGGCCATCGTGCGCACGCTGGCGGGCGTGGAGGAGGAGAGCCGCGGCGGCGGCGGTGGCGGCGGCGGGGGCGGCGGCCGTGCCCGCAGCGGCGGCGCCGCCCCCGCCGCAAAGGCTGGCAGTGCCTCGGACTGGGCGCAGCGCATGGAGGCCGCCATCGAGCGCGGCGGCGGGGGCGGCGGCGGCGGCGGCGGCGCGCGCCGCGGCGGCGGCGCGGCCATGGTTGAGGTGGTGGACTACCCAGAGGGCCCCGCCAACGGCCGCGGGGGCGGCGGCGGCGGCGGCTATGGGGGCGGCGGCGGCTACGGCGGCGGCGGTGGCGGCGGTTACGGTGGCAGCTACGGCGGCGGTTACGGCGGTGGCGGCGGCGGCGGCGAACGCGACGGCGGCATCAGCAGCTACAGCCAGATCAGCGGCGCCGCCGGCGTTGCGGGCGGCGGCGGGGCCGCGGACGACCTGGCGCTCAACTACGGCGGCGGCGGCGGCGGCGGCGGCGGCGGCGGCACGGACGGCTACGGCGGCGGCTATGGCGGCAGCGGCGCTGCGTACGGCGGCAGCAATGGGGCGTACGGCGGCAGCGGCGGCGCCGCGTACGGCGGGGCCAGCTACGGCGGCGGCTACGCCGGCGGTGGCGGCGGCTACGCCGGCGGTGGTGGCGGCTACGGCGGCGGCTACGGCGGCGCCGCCCCCGCGCCCGCGCAGTACGACGCCCACGCCCCCCCCGCCCCCTCGCCCTACGCCCCCCCCGCGTCCGGCGGCTACGACGCCGGCGGCTACGGCGGCGGCGGGGCCTACGGCGGCGGCTACGGCGGCGCGCCCGCGCCGCAGCCCGGCGCGCCGCCGGTGTCGCTCATCGACCTCGCCCCCCACCGGGAGCCCGCCTACCCGGCCTACTTCCCCCAGCAGGCCGGCAGCGCCCCCCCACAGGTGGGCTCCCTCGGCGCGCGCGCGCGCGCGCACGCGGTGCCTGGGGCCCCGAGGGCTGCGACTGCTGGGGGCCGGAGGGACGGAGGCGCGCGCCGCCGCCCCGCTGCCGCGCGCCCCGACAGCGCACCGCTGCTGCCTGCCTTTCTCACCGCCGCCGCCGCCAACCCGCCTCCCCTCCATTTGGCAGGCCCCCATGCCAAGCGTGCCCGAGCCGCAGCAGCCCCAGCAGGCCCAGCAGCTGCCCGCCGGCTGGCAGGCGCTGATGAGCCCCGACGGCCGGCCCTACTACCACCACACCGCATCCAACACCACGCAGTGGGAGCCGCCGGCGGGCTTCTGAGCTTTGCGCCGCTCCTTGGCAGCTCTCCGGCGCGACCCCGGCCTCTCCCTTTGTGTCCCTCCTGTGCTGTTTGTGTTGATTCCGGCGCGGCCGCTGGATCATAATGTTACTTGCGTGCGTCCAAAGGCGGCGCCTGAAAGGGGGGAAGGCGCCAGGCACAGCGTGCGCAGGCGCCCGCGTGGCAGGGCGGCAGTGGCGCACGGGGGGTCTCCGGTCTGGGGCTGCTCAAGCGAGCCCCTCCCGTGGCGTGGGGGAGGCGGCGTCGGCGGGTGTGGGCGGGCGCCGGAAGCGGCGGCGGCGGTGCAGAAAGGGAGTTGGGTTTTGACGGCGCACGGGGCGGGGCAAGGGATATCGGGGTTTCAAGGCTCTCTGGCGCTCAAGTTTTGTGGGGCAGCGATGCAGTGATGGTTTTGGGTGGGCGTGGTGAAGCGCCGGCGCGGTCGTGCCGCGCCTGCTCAGGGCTTGGCCGCGGCCCGCCGGCCCCCGCTGGTTGGTTGGCTGGCTCGGCGCCGCGGGGGGTGCCGCTGCCTCGGCGCTGCAGGCGAGGGGCCGGCGGCCTGCCGTTGGTGGTACAGAGGGCTGAAAAGGGGCGGGGCGCTTTTGGCGCGCCGGCGTGGAGCCAGCTGCCGCAGGCCCCGTTTGAATCCCAACCGACTAAAAATGCCGCCGCGCCTCCGGGCTGCAAGGGGCCCGTGGGTGCGCGCGCGGTGGTGAGCGGCGGCTGCAGCGTCCCGGCGGCTGCCTTGGGGGCGCGCGCCGGGCGCGGGGTTCTGTTCTTGATGCTAGGCGGGGGCGAACGCGCCGCCGGGTGGGGGAGCAAACAAACAGCGGCGCAGCGGGAATTCGCCCCATCCGCGCCGGCGGCGAGCCCGCGCGAGGCGGCGCGCGCCGGCCGTCAGCCGTGCAGCCCGCCCCCAAACGCGCGCTGCAGGCTGGCGCCGGATTCGGCGCTGGGCGCCTCCCCCAGGAGGCTGATCTCCCCAAAATCGAAGTCCAGTTCAAACTCAACCGCCTCCAGCGCCGCGCCCGGCGCCACAAACCCGCCGCGCTTGCCGCGCGCCGCGGCCGCCGGAGACGGCGGCGCGGGCGGGGAGGCGGGCTTGCGGCCGTCGGCGGCGACGGCGGCGTGGCCGCGCGGCCACGAGGGGCCGGCGGCGCGGGGGCTGGCGCCCGGGAGGGCCGGGCCTGCCACGGGCGCGGGCAGCGACGGCAAGGACGACGACGGCGGCGGCGGCGGCGGCGCGGGCGGCTCCTCGGGGATGGCGTCGCAGCTGGGCTGCTCCGCCAGGGACCCCGCCAGCAGGCCCCACGTGCCCGGCGGCGCCGAGCGGATGGGGCGCAGCGCCTGCTGCGCCGCGGAGCGGCCGCGGACGACGCCGCCCAGGCCGTCGCGGCGGGCCATCCCAACGGCGCCGCCGCCGTCCCCGTCCAGCAGGCCCCCGCCGCCAGAGGCGCCGCCGGGAGGCGACCCGTCCGCCAGCGCGGCGGGCGACCCGCCGTCGCCGCAGAGGCGGCTGCGCTGCGACGGCGGCGCACGGAGGTGGTCCGCCCGCCGCTGCTCGAGCGAGCTGGCGGCTGCGAATGCCGAGGCGAACACGTTGACGCGCTCGCAGGGGCTGGGGGAGGCGGCGGTGAAGGAGATGCACGACTTGGAGTGGCGCAGCCCGCGGCCGCGCCCGCCGCCCGGGCTGCCGCCCCCGCCGCTGCCGCCGCTGCTGCTGCTGTTCCGCGGCGGCCGGCTGATCGGCGGCAGCCCGCCGGTGCGGCCGCTGCTGCCCACGCTGCCCAGCAGGCCGCCGCCGCTGCTGCGGACCGAGGCGCCGACCGAGCCGTAGACCGGCGCGGTGCAGGGCGAGGCGCTCGGCGCGTCCACGCCGCCGAGCGCCATCAGCGCGCCGCTGCCGCCGCGCACGCGCCGCTCGCCGCCGGTGCCCCGGCCCCCGCCGTCGTCGTCGTCGCAGTCGCGCCCAACCGCGCGCCGCCGCGAGGCGTCGCGGCCCGCAAAGAAAGCGGTGGCGGGCACGCTGGCCGAGATGGGGTGGTGGTGCCCGCCCCAGCCCGCCGCCCCGGCCTGCACGCTCGCAAGCAGGCTGCCAAACAGCCCGCCGCCGCCGGGGCTGGGGCTCGGGCTGGCGCTGAGCGGTGCAGCCACGGCGGGGCTGGTGCCCTCCTGCAGCTGGCTCCACAGCAGCCCGCGTGGGCTGGGGCTGGGGCTGGCGGCGCCGCGAGGCGGCGGCACCCGAATGCCAGTGCCTGCGGGGGTGGCAGCAGGTGGGGAGGCTTCAGGCCAAGTCTGCTGGCAGGCACACGAGGGTGTGCATGCCCCGCCCCGCTGCGGCCTGCTCATCACCAGATGCATCTGCAGGTCCGCGGGAGCCCCCACGCCAAGACACCCCCCCTCACCCGGTTTGAACGCAGGGGCTGCGGGCCTCGCCCCGCCGGCGGGCTGCCCAACGCCTCCAGGCTGCCAGGTCTGCGGCCCCCGGAAGCCGCCGCCCCCGCCGCCGCGCGCGTCGCGCCGCTGCAGGCTGGGGATGGCACGGGGGCCGGCCCCCTGGCCCGCCGCCTCCCGCGCGGCGCGCTGCTGCCGCTGGCGCTGGCGCTGCTGCTGCTGCTCCTGCTGCTGCTGCTGCTCCTGATCCTGCTGTTGCTGCTGCTGCGCGGTGCCGGCGCGTCGGCCGGCGGCCTGCCCCCCCAGGGAGCTGCGGCCGCCGCTTGAGGAGGAGCCGCTGCGCGAAAGCGGCACGGGGATGGGAACCGACGACGCGCGCGGCGAGGCAGCCGGCAGCGAGCCCGCCGCGGCCGCGCCGCCCGAGCCGGTGCGCGGCAGCAGCGGCGGCGCGCCCTGGTGTCGCTGCTGACCGCCGTCGCCGCCCAGCGCGCTGGGTGTGGGCGGCGAGTCGGCGGCCAGCGACGTCATCAGCAGCGCGGTCGTGCTGGGGGAGAACACCTCGCCGCCGCCCGAGCCCTCCCGCTGCAGCTGCGACGCCTCCGGCTTCGGCGCGGCGGGCGGGGTCCGCGCCGTGGCGTCGTGCGGCGGCGGCGGCGCCGGCTTGGGGGAGCCCCCTGCCCCGGCGCTGGCCACGGTGAAGCCAAACGTCACGCTGGTTCCAGGCAGCGGAGGGAGAAGCTGCTGCTGCAGCAGCAGCTGCTGCTGCTGCTGCTGCTGCAGGGCGCGCGGCTGCTGCGGCGCTGCCTGCGCCGCCGCCGCCTCGGGCGTGGGGAGCCGCGGCGGCGACGTGTTGGGCGCAAACAGCGCATCCCCGACGCACTCCGCCACCGCGGGGTTGAGCGCCGACGGCAACGCCGCCTCGAGCAGGTGGCTGAACGTCAGCTCCTCCACCGAGGGCTGGGCCCAGACCTGGGCGGGGGCGGAAGCGGCGACGCCGCCCTCGACGGCGCCGCGCAGCGACAGCGCGCCCGGGACGGCGCGCCACCGCTGCGCCGCCGCCCCCGGCTCCTGCGCAGCCGCCTGCTGCTCCCACCAGCGCGAGAGGCCTTCCTCGGCCAGCCCGCCGCGCGGCAATGGCGCGCAGGTCTCCTCCCCGGGCAAAAGGCTGGCCCCGTCCTCGGCAGCGAGGCGCGTCAGACCCTCCTCGCGCTGTCGCTGCACCAACGGCGCTGCCTCCGTGAACGAGCCCATGGATTGGGACTGTCTGGCAGGGCGGCGCCCCCCAGGCGCTCACACCTCCATCTTGCAGATCTCCAGGACAGCGTTTGTGTTTCAGCTGGCCTTTTTTGGACCAGAACGTGCCGTTGAGACTGCCGGAACCGGAGGTCGCCTCGGGGTTGATGCCGCGTGCGCTGCCCCGCTGCCTGCTGCCGCCGCCGCCGCCGCCGTCGTGCGCCGACCTGGCGCCGTTCCGCCACGCCATCTCCGCCACGCCATCTCCGCCACGCCATCTCCGCCCCTACTGCGCTCTTGGAACCCTGCACCGGACCCGGGCCGCTGCAATCGAGGGGTTTACAAGCTGGGCTGCTTGGGTGTGAGAGGCGGAGTGCGGGCCAGGACTGCTGACTGGTGAGCGCGCCTACAATCCGCGGTCCCGCGGTCATTGGCGCGGCGCCAGGACAATAAGGTTGAAGGAGAAGAGGGCGAGCACAAGCCAGAACAGCAGGTTTGGCCACAGCCCGTCGAACAGCGCAAACGGCGCCAGCGCGGCGTGGAAGGCGTCGTTGACCGCGCCCGCCACGCCCTGCGCCAGCTGCAGCGACTTGCCCAGGCCCTCCTGGTGTTGGGGGGTGGGGGGGTGGGGGATGGGTTGAGGGGGTGAGGGCTTGCACCTGGCAGCGGCAATGCACAGCTCAGCACGCGCGGCCAGGCAGGGGTGCACTCACCTGCAGCGCCTGCTCGCTGGGCGGCTGCAGCTGCGGCGCCCGCAGCGGCGGCAGCTGCTGCCCCAGCGATGCCGCGAGGCCCTCCACCCGCTGCTGCAGCGCGTCCACCGGCGCGCTCGCAGCCGGAGCGGTGTCGAACGCCGAAAACATGGGCTGCCGGTAGGCGGCGGGCGCGCGAGCGCCGCCGCTGCGCTGCCCTCGCCGGGCTGCTGGCCACGCGCTGCCGCGGGCGGTGGCGCCGCGGCCACTGCAGCTGCAAGCGCCACAGGGCTGGCCCATTGGGACTGACATGGCGTTCGTCTGCTGTCGTGGCGGAGGGCGGGCCGGGAGGCTTCACCGTGGGCTCGGGCTACTCGGCGACGACTGGGCGGCGTAGATTGCTGGCTGGACCGCAGTGAGTCGCATTCGAATGAAAAATCCAGCGTCCCAGAGAATTGAGCTTACCCGGTGGCCTTGGAGTCGGCGACGGTGCGTCTGCGTCGCCCGCTCGTCGCTCGCCGCCCACTGCCCCCGCCTGCTCCCCCGCCTGCTCCCCCGCCTGCTCCGCCAACGCCGACGTTACATATCAATCAGCGAAACCGGCCCGGCACCGCCGGCGCTTGCCGCTGGCTGCTCCTGCGGCGTCCGACCTTCCACTGCCTCGGACGGCGCCGCGGCTTCTGCCGCGCCATCGCCCCCCGGCGCTTCGCCCTCGGCAGCCGCCTCCGCACCGCCCCCGCTGCCGCCCCCACTGCCGGCCCCAGCTGCAGCACCTTCGTCGCCGCCGCCGCCGCCGCCGCCGCCGCCGCCGCCGCCGCCGCCGCCGCCGCCGCCGCCGCCGCCGCCGCCGTCGCTGCCCCCGCCGCTGGCCCCCTCCTCGGGGTCCCCCATGAGCTGCGCCAGCACGTCATCCGGCAGCGGCGCAGGCGCAGCCGGCAGCGGCGGCGCAGCCGCTGCGGCCGCAGCCGCGGGGGCAGCGCTCGGCGGCGCGGCGGCGGCGGCGGGAGCCGGTGCCGCTGCGAGCCAGCCGCCCGACGCGACCGGCGAGAGCGCCGCTGCTGCAGGGGGTGCTGGCGGCGCGGGGCTCGCCACGACGTGGGGCCGCGCGCGGCCCCCCGCCGCCGCCGCGGCGACCGCGTGCCACTCCAGTGCTGCGCTGAGCGACTCGAAGCGCAGCACCAGCTCCCTGTAGGCGCCCAGCAGCTTTGGGACGTCTGCCACGGTGAGGCCCTCGAGCGGCGCAAAGCAGTAGGGGTAGCGCTCCGCCAGCCGCGCGCTGCCGCTCGCGCTGGCGGCGCCGAGCAGGCGCGCCCCCTGCTCCTCGAGCTGCGCGACCGTCGCGGGCGGGGGGAACGGCGCCGCGGGCTGCGGCTGCTGCGGCTGCTCGGCCGGCTGCGGCGCTGAGGGGTAGGGAGGTGGCGCCGCCGCCGCCGCCGCCGCCGCGCGCGGCAGGGCGTTCATCTGCATCAACCCCTGCAGCTGATGCGGCGGCGAGCCCGGGCCCGCGGCTGCCCCCGCCTCCGCTGCTGCTGCTGCGGCGGCGGCGGCGGCCGACGCGTCCCCCGAGCCGCCCGCCCCCATGAGCGCCAGCTGCTCCTCCGACAGCGCCCCGCTCTGCAGCATGTGGGCCAGGAACTCGTCCGGGCTGACGCCGTGCAGGGAGGAGGCGTCCACCATCTCCACAAACGTGGCGGCGCTGCACTGCGCTCGGGGGTTGGGGTGGGGGGCGGGCGGGGTTTGGGCCGTTGGCATTTGCGAGGCAAGACAGCCAGCTGATGCTGCAGCTCGCAGAGTGCAGGTGGGAGGGCGCGTAGCCGCGCGCCGCTTCCCCAAACGGCGCTGTTTTGCAAGCCCCTCCCCACCAGCTGCACGAAGTAGTATGCCGCCTCCCCCCCCAGTTTGTGGGCGTAGCGATAGCGCTCGATGTAGGCAATGTTGGACGCCAGCCGCGGGGGGCGGGCGCGGATGACGGCGAGGATGAGCAGCGGGGTGAAGTCGTCGGCGCCGGCGACTGGGTGTGTGTGTGTGTGTGGGTGGAGGGGGGTTTGCGGGGGTGAGGTTGTGGGTTGGGGTGGGAGGCGGGGGAGGAGGGCCGGCACAGGCGGTCGAGGGGTGCAGGCCATCTGATGCGTTGAAGGCAGCAGGCGCTGCCCAACCCAGTTGGTGCAGCACCCGATACCCCTGCCAGGGACCCAACCCCCCGCCTGCGCAACCCACCAGCGCCCTCTGCGCCGCGCTGCCCCGTGTGCAGCATGTTGCCGATGACGCGGCAGCAGTTGAGGATGCAGATCAGCTTGTCGCGGGGCGCCTGCGGGGGGTGGCAAGCGGGGTTGGCCGTGGCGGCGGAGCGCAAGGAGCGTGCCGCTTAGTTGCGGGCGCGGATGCAGCAGCAGCGCAGCGGCGGCGTAGCTGCTGCGGCCAAGGCGGGCAGGCCCAGTCCCTCCCCCCTCCCCCCCCCCCACCTTGTAGTTGTTCATGCGGTTCAGCTCCTGCGCCGCCTGCGCCAGCGCGCCGTCGTGCACCACCCCCTCCCCAATCTCGAGGTGGCGGGGCGCCACAAACGCCAGCGCCTCGCAGCGCACCGCCAGCGCCACGTCGCGCTCGCTGTCCTCGGGGGACTGCGGGGTTGGTTTTGGGCTTGTTTTTAGGGGGGCGGGGCAAGCGGGTTGGGGCGATCCCGGGCGCACTGCGCTGCCCCGCCAGCAGCGGCGTTTGATTGAGGTTTGAGGGTGGGCTGGCGGCTGCGGCAGCATAACCTGCTGCGGTCTGGCCCCAGCCTCGCCCTGCTGCCCCTGCCGGCCCCCCACCCCCATCCCCCCACCCCCCCCGCCCACCACCCCAAAGGTGCGGTCGTGCAGCTTGGTCATGAGGTACTTCTCCAGCGCCTCCCCGCCCGCGTCCAGCTCCTGCGGCCCGCTGCCCGCAAACAACGGGTGCTTCGCCATCGCCGTCTCCATCTCCTCCAGGAAGGACTGCACGGCGCGGGAGTCGGCGTCGGCGGCGGGGGGGCGCGCGCGCAGGTCCTTCATGAAGCTGCGCGGGGGCGTGCGGGTGCGGGTGCGGGTGTTGAGGGGCAGTGGGGGGGGGGCGGCGCGGTGGCGCTGGGGAGCGATGGATGGGCGCAAAGCGTGTCGGGCTGCATGCCGCTTCGGAGCGCGGGCTGCATGCGCAGCTGGGACGGGGCGCGCGCGCGACGCGCGCATGAGGAGACGGCTGCGCGCTGGAAGGTGCCCCGCGGGCCGCGCCCTCCGCCCCGGGCCCCTGCGCACGTGTTGATGCGCCGCACGAGGTCCTTGGCCTGGTCGCTGTTCATAATCTCGAGGAAGCGGCTGAACGCCAGCGTCGTGTTGGCGCTGGCGTCGTCCATCCTGCCGGGCACGGCGCCGCGCACCGCTGCTTCCGCGAGCGGGGTGGGTGGGGGGACGCGCCGCCGGGTCGGCCGCCGCTGTTCCCTAAGGGGGCGTCCCTCGGAGCTCCCTCGGCACAAGACCTGCCTCGGCAACAGGCGTCGCCCGCTGCCTGCCTCGCACGGCACTCGTGCGCCTCGCCCGCTGATCTGGGCCGAGGAAGAGAGCCGCACTGCCGGGAAAGCGTAGAAAATACGATGCAAAATCGTACGCGACAGAGCGCGAAGCGATTGGGAGGCCTTTTGCTCGCCAATGTCGGGGCTGGGAAGCTGCAGCCCGCCATTCGAACTCGATCAAACGCCGCACCCGCCAACCCGAGAGCGTATGTTGTAGAATTCGACGATTTCAAATTCAATTCGCAGCCAGCCGGGGCAGGAGCAGCGCGAGCAGAGGCTTCCGACCGAACAACAGCCGCTCCGAGCCCTCTTTTGCGCCTCCCTTATCCGGCTGCCGCAGCCGCTGCCGCCGAAATGCTGGCGGTGGCTGGCGCCGGGGCAGCGGGCGCGCTGTTCCTGCGCCGCGCGCTGCGCCGCGGCGGCCGCACGACAGCTCGGCGCCCGGCCGGTGGCAGCGGCGACGGCGAGGCCGAGGGCGACGCCGGCGAGGCCGCCGGCCAGGCCGCGGCCCCCGCGTCCGGCCCGCCGCTCCGCACCAGCGGCCCCGCGCCGCAGCTGCGCGCCGGCGCGCTCGTCGTGTTCCGCGACGCCCGCGGCCAGGCGGTGGTGGTGCACCCAACCGGCAACGGCGACGAGTTTGAGCTGCAGCCGACGTGCGCCGCCTCTGGCCTGCTGCGGCTGCGCGTGGGCGACCTCTCCCACGTGCTCGCGCATGCTGTGTTTGTGGTCGAGGAGGGGCCGCACGGCCAGCTGGCCTTCCGCGCCGTTGGGTGAGCCCAGAGCTGGCGCGCCGCCTGCCTGCGGGACCCGTGCTGCATGCGTGTACGGCGGCCGTGCCGCCGTGCGCATGCGTTGGTTCTTACCTCGGCAGCGGGTGCATGGCCCGGCAACGGCTGAGCGCGCCCCGCCGCCGCGCCCCGCGCCAACGCCGCAGCGCCCAGGGCCGCCCGCTGGTCGCGCAGCGCGAGGGCCCCCACCGCGTCGTGGGCGGGCGCCAGCTGGTGGACGCGGCGCTGTGGCGGCCGACGTCGCTGGGCCTCACAAACCCGAAGACCGGCAAGGTGCGCGCGCCGAGGGGATGGCGCCCGCGCGCAGCAGGGCTTGCGCTTGCCTCTTTTGGCCCCATCTCAGCTACAAGGGGGGGCACTGCACGGCACCAACGTCTGCGCGCCCGCGCCCACCGCCCGCAGCGCCTGGGCCTCGCTGTGGTGGAGCTGTTTGCGGTGTCCTCCGAGTCGCTGCGCCGCGTGGAGCGCGAGGCGGGCGAGGCGCACAGCGCCGCGCTGGCGGAGGCGGTGAAGCTGCAGGCCCGCCTCGCGGCCGCGGAGCGCGCCGCGCAGGAGCAGGAGCAGTCGGCCGCGCTCGAGTGGCGCCGCGCCCGCCACGAGGCCGCGCGGCTCAACGGCGAGCTGCGGCGCGCCGAGGCGGCGCGGTCCGAGGCGCGCGCGGCCGCCGACGCCGCGGGGCAGCGCGTGCTGCAGCTGGAGCAGCGCGTGGGGGAGCTGTCCGCGGACAACCAGGGCGCCGCCGCGGCGCTGGCGGCGGCCGAGGCGCGCGGCGCGAGCGTGGCCAAGCGGCTGGCGGCGCTCGAGGCGGCTTACGAGAGCGAGCGTCGCAGCTGGGCCGACGACCTGGAGGGGTGAGCAGTAAAGAGGGCGCCGCTGGGTTTGAGGCGCCGCTATAGGGGAGTCCAGTTGCGGCTTGCGGGGCGGTTGTGCCTCCAACCCACGTGGCCACTGAAATCGGCCCTGCCTCCCCGCGCCCCCCTCCCCTCCAGCGTGCTGCGCGCCGAGCGCGCCCAGCGCGCCGAGGACCTGGCCGCCGCGCGCGCCTCCCTGGCGCAGCTCATGGAGACGGTGGCGGTGCGCGACAGGCGCGCCGCACGCGAGGTGCGGGCTGGGGGGTCTGCTGGGGGGTGGGCTTGAAGGGGGGCGGTAAGTCGGGGCGGCAAATGTGCGTGCGGGGTTCGGCGCTCACGGTCCTGACTCAGCTGCCGAACCCCGTGCCCGCCCCCACCCCATCAGGAGGCTGCGCAGGCCTCGCTTGCTGCTGAGCTGGTGTCTCGCGACGACGAGCTGGCTGCGCTGGCGGACGTGCACAGTCGCCTCGACGCCGCACTGCAGGTTGGCGTTTCTGGCAGTTTTGGCCAATTAGCGCGCACCATCGGCTCGCCCGGCGCTTGAGTTGACTGTCCTGGAAACACTGGCCAACCTCCCAGCTCAAACCAAACGCAACCCGTCACCCGCCCTGCCCGCAGAGCGTGCACCGCCACATCCGCAGCGGAGGCGAGTTTGAGTCCCCCGCCGACAGCCTCGAGGGCGCGCGCGGTGCCATCGACGCGCAGGCGGCGGCGCACCAGGGCGCGCCCGAGCTGCCCAGCGAGCACAGCTTCGACGTGCCCCCGCAGCCCAGGAAGTCGCCGGCCAAGGGGTCGGCGGCGCCCGCTGCCGCGGCCAACGACCAGCAGCTGGGGGCGGGGCGCGGCGGCGCGGCCGATGCGGCGGCGCTCGCAGCGCTCGCCGCAGGCGCGCCCGCTGGCGGTGTGAAGAGCGCGGCCGCGGCGGCTCTCAAAAAGTGGGTTGCGGTCATGTTGTGTGTGGGCTCGGTGGTTGGTTGCTTGGTTGTGCATGCGTCTTGTCAGCGAGCCTTTCCCCACTCTGGGCGTCAAAACCCAATGCCTGCCTGCGCGGCCCTCCCCCTGCAGGGCGGGCAGCGAGTCGCGCCGCCGGCGCGACAGCGCGCCGCGGTCCAGCCGCGACGGCGCGGCCAAGCTCGCCGCCGCCGCGCTGCTGGCGGGCGCGCAGCCGCACGCCAACGAGCGCGAGGTGCCTGCCGCAGCCGCCGCGGGCGGCGAGGGCTGCATCCTGCTGCGCCCGCGCGCGAGCGCGGCGGCGTCGTCCTCCCCCTGCGGCAGCCTGTCGATGCGCGCGCTGGGGGAGGCGGCGCGGTCGATGGGCAGCGGCAGCCTGGGGCGCGGCTCCATCCCAAGCGAGGAGGCGGGGTGAGCCATGGGGGGCGGGGGGGGGGACTCTCGGTTGTAATCGGCGCGCAGCCCCCGCCGCCGCGGCAAAGGAGAACCGCTGGCTGATGGGAGGTGGTCGCAAAGCACGGCACGTGCAGGGCTGCTGCTGCGCGGCAAGCGCCAGCAACGGCTGCCGCCAAAGCCACGCCTGCCCACCCCCAACTGCGCAGCTCCCACCGCTACTCTGACGCGCCCGACTCCGGCACCGACTCTGGCGGCGCGCCCGGCGGCCGCGGCGACGACGGCGCCGACGCCGCGCTCAGCCCCGCGCGCCCGCGGCTGGCGAAGGCCGCCGAGGGCCCGCATGTGGGGCGGTACGGCCGTGCGGGGGCGGCCGCCGCCGCAGCCCCCAAGGCCAGGTCCGGCTACCACTGGGCCGACCAGGACTCCCAGCACGAGGCGCTGCTGAGGCAGCTGCGGGATCTCGACATGCAGCAGCAGCCGCAGCAGCAGCGGAGGCCCGCGCCCCGCGACGCGGGCGCCGACCAGCACCGCACGAGCACGCGGCAGCAGCCGCAGCCCCAGCCCCAGCCCCAGCGCGGGCAGAAGCAGCAGCCGGGGGCCCGCGCAGGGACCGGCAGCCGCGGCGGCAGCGTGCAGGCCTCCCCCGCCAAGCAGGCGGCGGCCGCGGCCGACGCGCACCCGCGCCATTCGCCGCTGCGCGGCCAGGGCGGCGCGGCGCGCGGTGGCGACTTCCGCCTTGGGGATGCCATCGCTGCCCTGGCAACCGCCGACCCCCGCGAGGTGGGCATTCCGCGGGGGGATTTTCAGAGCACCCGCAGTTTGCGGGCAGAGCCGAGCCCCGCGTTTGTGGGGCAAGCCGCGTGCCAGCAGGGGGTGCACGTGTCAAACCCGGCGCCCGTCACGCGCACCCCACTCCCAACTCCCGCACTGAACCGCCTGCGTACGCCGCCCAACCCCCAGGCTGCGGTGCTGATCAACTGCGTCGCCGACCCGCTGGTGGGCACGCGCCTGCTTCGGCGGGGCGGCGCGTGAGGACGGGCGCCGCCGCGTGCATTCTTTGCTGCAGCCGAGCTGTTTATTTCGCTTGCCTGGGGTGACGCCTGCTGTGACTGCCATCATAGAGAAGCGAGCGGTGACTGCCATCACTTGCCAGAGGGGTGGAAAAGTAAAACATGACGCAGGCATCAGCGATGGGGGCGCACTGACTTGCGGCCCGGCGCCGGCAACAGCGGCGGCGTGATGAGGCAGCTGCCGAGAGCACGGAGCGCCGCAGCGGCGGTCCAGATCTGGCGTGGGCGATCTTACCTGCGCTTGCAGTTCGGCCAAGCAGACCGCTGCACGTGCCTCGCACGCGGGGGTGGCAAAGACGTCGAAATGGCCCAGCCCGGCGTTCCGCCCGACAGCAGCGGCGAGCCAGCGATCTTACCTTTCCAAAAGCACACAATCAATGCGTGGTCGGGCCCGAGATGCTGCTCCACCAGGCAAGCGCCCGTGCGGGGCCCGGCGTGGACGGCAGCGCTCCGACCGCCGCGTCGACGGCATTGCCGCGCGCAACCGCCCTCGCCGCGCGGTGACCCGCCCTGCCGCAGCCGCAACGACGCAGCCCTCCTGCCTCTCCCCCTCCCCACCGCGCGCACAGCCTGATGTACTCGTTTGCGCAGCGCAGCGACACCGCCGTGCTGGACGAGCCCCTCTACGCCTCCTACCTGCGCCTCACCGGCGTGGCGCGGCCCTACCGCGAGCAGGTGCTGGCGGCGCAGGACAACGACGGCAACGCGGTGGTGCGGGAGATGCTGGCGCCGCGCAGCAAGCAGGTTTGGGCGCGCACTTGGGTTGTGTGGGCGTTGGAAAACGTGCCTCGCCCGGCGCAACCGGCGGGGCTGGCCAGCTGGGAGGCGTTTTTTGTCTGGTGGGAGGGCGCGGGTGGTTTGCAACAGGGGCAGGCGTGCAGTCTGGCCAGGCGTTTGTGCGTCGAACCAAACCTGAACCGCTCCAACCCCACCCCCACCGGCAGGTGCTGTACGCCAAGCACATCGCCAAGCAGAAGATTGGGCTGGGGCCGGAGATATGGGGGGCCTCAAACCACATCGTGAGCCAAGGGCCTCCGCAGGGCGGGGCAGCCGCGCCGCCATAAAGCGGCCGCTGCTGGCCATCTGGTCAGCGGCTGGACACCGCCGCTCTGCGGCCCAGTTGTGCAGGCATGCCGCTGCCCAGCCCCAGCCCCAGCCCCAGCCCCAGCCAACCCCTCCCCACCCCTCGACCCAGATCCTGGTGCGCGAGCCCTACGGCGTGGTCCAGTCCTTCTCCAAGGTGCTGGCCCCCACCCTGGCAGAGCTGGGCTATGCGGCGCTGGCAGAGATCTACAGCGAACTGCGGGCACTGGGGTGAGGGGGAAGGGGCTGGGAGCGGAGCGGGGCGGCGGCCCGTCATCCGGCGCCCACCATGCTCTGGGGTGGGGGCACGGGACCGGGGAGGGGGCATCACACCGCCATGCATTGCGGCACGGCCCAGCAACGCGCTGCTGCCGTCTTACATGCGCCCTCGCCCGCCCCCTCCGCGCCCTGCCACAGGCGGCCCCCCGTTGTGGTTTTGTCGGACGACCTGGTGCGCGCCCCCGAGCCCATGCTGCGCGCGCTGTGCGCGGCGCTGGAGCTGCCCTGGCAGCCATCCATGCTGCACTGGGCGCCGGGGCCAAAGGTGCGCGCGCGCCGCCCCAAAGCCCAGCAACTGCGCCGTGCCTTTGGCTCAGCAGGAGGGGCCTGAGAGCCCACCCCTCAGCGCCCCGAGTCTGCGCAGCGCTGCCGCAGCCGCCCCGCCCAAGCCCTCTCGCTGCCCCCCATACCCCCCCCAGCCCTACGACGGCCTGTGGGCTCCCTGGTGGTACGCCGGCACGCACAGGTCAACGGGCTTTGACGCGGTGTGGCGGGACACGCGCGAGCCCCTGCCCGACCGCCTCAAGCCGCTGCTGGCAGAGTGCTGGCCCACGTTCGAGGCGCTGCGCGCCGCCGCGCTGCGCCCCGCGGCGCCGGACGGCGTGCCCCGGCCCCTCGGGCGCGGCAACAGCTCCTGCGGCGGAGAGTCCGAGGCGGCCGCGGCGGCCGCGGCCGCGGCCGCGGCCGCGGTGGAGGCGGCGCAGCAGCGGAGGCTGGGCGGCGTGGGCGGCGTGGGCGGCGGCGTGGCGGGGGGGTCGCACGCGTTCAAGGGGGACCCCCGCAACGCCGACGTGCTGGTCGGGGTGCGCGACGGCGTGGCGGACTGCTTCGACCTCATCTGGCGCCCGCAGGTGGGGGGCCGCGGCCTGCGTGTGCATGCCCGCGCTGTTCAGCGCCCGCCGCGCCGCAACCGCGCCCCCGCCGCCGTTGTCCCTCCCCGACTTCCTTGCCCCTCCCCCTCCCCCCCCCACCCCCAGGCCAAGGTGTCTGTGCTGGACAGCGGCTTCATGCTGGGCGACGGCGTGTGGGAGGGGCTGCGCGTGCACCGCGGCGTGGTGGTCTTCGCGGCGCAGCACCTGGAGAGGCTCTGGGAGGGTGAGGCGGCGACGTGCCTGTGCCGGGCCCGCGGCTGACTCTGTCGTGCGGACAGTCGCGCCTTCAGCAGAGGCAACGCGGACTGTTGGCTGCACCAAACACAAACAGCACCCGCTCTCCTCCCCCCGTAAACCAACAGGCTGCCTGGCCCTGGACATGGAGATGGGCCTCAGCCAGCGGCAGCTGCTGGCGCTGGTGTACCAAACGCTGGACGCCAACGGCATGGGCGCGGCGACGGGGGTGCACATCCGACTCATGGTGCGCGGGGGAGGGGGCGGCACGGGGCTTCAGGGCACGGCAGACGTGAGAGGGGGGGGCGGCGGCCTGCAGCTCGCTCCCCACACATCCCGACGCCACGGCGGCCGCGACCTCGGCAGCCGCAGCCGCTCCCATCAGCACGAGGGGCGCCCCCAAACCCCAGGGCCGCCCAGCCCAGCCGGGGCCGCCTTTTAACCGCGGCCACCCCACCCCGCGCGCGCCGCGTTTCGTCCGCAGGTGACGCGGGGCCTCAAGGCCACCCCCTACCAGGACCCGCGCGTCACCCTGGGCAAGCCCACAGTGGTGGTGCTGCCAGAGTGGAAGGAGAGCCCTGCAGAGGGGGAGGGTGGCCCGCGGGAGAGGGGGCTGAGGCTGTTCACGGTGCGGCGGTCGGGGCGCCCGCCCCCCACGGCCGCCGCCTGCACGGGTCTGCGCCTGCGCTTTGCGGCCGCGCGGGCGTGTGGAGGGTGGCAGGCCGCCCGCCGCCCGCGCCGCGCGCACCCGGGGACTGCGGCCCTTTGCCATCGCCGGCAGCAGCCGAACACCCCCTCCCACCGCCAACCCCGCCAGGTGCACGTGCGCCGTGGCGCCCCTGATGCCCAGGACCCGGGCCTCAACAGCCACTCCAAGCTCAACTGCATCACGGCGTGCATACAGGCGGCCAAGGCGGGGGCGGACGAGGTGGGGGGTGGGGGCAGCAGGGCTGGCGTTTCGAAGGAACCAGGGGCCAGTAGCTCTGTGCCAACTGTGGCAGCAGCGCGCTCGCCAAAACTGGAAAGGAACCCCCCTCGAGGCGCCCAGCCCTGGCGATCCCAAACCCCAAACCCCACCCCCAACCCCCAAGGCCCTGATGCTCGACCCCTCTGGCTTTGTTGCCACCTGCAACTCGACCAACTTTTGCATCGTGCGGCGCGGAGAGGTGAGGGGGGCCCCTTGCCTGGGGGGGGGGGGGGGGGGGGGTGAGGACTGAGGCCTGGGGGGTGGCCAAACCCCCCAGCAAGCCCCGCAACCCCAGCGCTCAATTGCCGCTCACCTACCGCGCGCCGCTGCCACCACCCCCGCCCTGCGCCAAGGTGTGGGCCCCCCGCGGCGGCTACATGATGCGCGGCATCACGCGCAGCCTGGTGCTGGGGCTGGCCGCGGAGGAGGGGCTGGCGGTGAGGGAGCTGGACTTTGCGCTGGCCCAGGTCTACGGCGCCGATGAGGCATTCGTCACAGGTGGTCCGCTGCTGCGGTGGTGGTGGGCGCGCGGTTGCGGTCGCGGGCGTGGCGCGCGGGCGGCAGCGGCCTGGGAGCTGGGTTGTTGTTGTGGGTGGAGCAGGCCTGCTGCGGTTCGGCCTCCCGCGGCGGGGAAACGGCTGAGCCCCGAGCGCCCGCCCAAAACAACGCAGGCACCATGGCGGGTGTGCTGCCGGTGATCGAGGTGGACGGCCGCCGCATCGGCAGCGGCGGCCGCGGCCCCGTGACGGCGCGGCTGCAGGCGCTGTACGCCGCGCTCATGGACCGGGAGGCGGCGGGGGGGCGGGAGGCGGCGCTGCCGGGCGACGGCGACGGGCAGGCCCTCAAGCTGTGATGAGGGCCCTGTGATGAGGGCCCCGTGGGGTGTTGGGCTGACTCTGCATTGACCGCTGCCGTCAGCAGGAGTTGACCCCCTGCCCTTGACTTTGGAGTGTATTGGTCATCGCCATTGGAATGGGTTTGTAAACGTGGCATCGCCGCCCGCGCTGCGCAGGCCGGTGGGGCGCGCGCCTGCGGTGCTGGCGGTGGCGCGTCGGCGGTAAGCCCGCCCGCGCGGATAGGCACGCCCATTCCCCCGGCCCGGCTTCCCGGCATTCCCGGTCGCCCTTCCCGGCCTCCATAAGGCGCAACAAGCCCCCCAAACCAGTCCAGATCCGCGCTGATCGCACGCCGCAGCGGCAGCAGCAGCCGGAATGGGGCGGCGAAAGAAGCAGCAGGCCGACAGCGATGCCCCCCTCATCATGACCAGCGAGGGCGGGGAGCAGTACGTGCTGCGGGAGCTGCCGCGGGACGAGCAGGGGCCCAGCAAACCTGACGCCGTCTCGCAGCTGCTGGGCAGCCAGTTCGACCCCGAAATCGTCCAGGAGATCCGCTCCCTCGAGTGAGTGGGCACCGGCATCGCGTGCCGTGCGCTGCGGCGCGCCCGCGCGGCGGCTGCCGCCGCCGCCGCTCCGCCGCTGCCGCTGCTGCCGCCGCTCCCAGTCTGCGCTGCTGTGCGCCGCCGTGCCGCGGAGTACCCTCCCGCCACCTGCAGGCCGCTCTGATTCCGTCTCCCTCCTCCTTCACGCGCCTCGCACCTGTCCACCCCCCCCCCCCCCCCCCCCCAGCGCGCCCGCGTGGGAGGCGGAGGACTCGTCCCTGGACCCCATCGACGACCTCAGCGACTACGCAATGCACGGCTTCAGGCTGCCCCCCAAAGACTACGCAGACGTGCAGGCGGCGGCGGAGGAGCTGGTGGACGAGCTCGAGGCGCTGCGCGCGCCGCCCGACGAGGCGACCGCCGCGGCGATCCGGGCGCGCGAGGCGCTGGTGGAGGGCCGCAGCGACCGCGACATCGCGTGGCTCAAGCACAAGGCCTACGCACGCGCCACGGCCGCGCTGCGCGCCAAGCGACACGCGCGGGAGGAGGCCGGCGCCGGGGGCGGCGACGGCGCGGGGCCCTCGGGGCGGGAGGCCCTGCTGGCCGCCAAGGGCGCGCCCCTGGACGTGGTCCCGGCGCAGCTCATAGACATGGCCCCGGCAGAGGCGGCGGCCCGCCTCGCGGCGGAAGCCGAGGCGGCGGCGGCGGCGGCGGCGGCGGGCAGCAGCGGGGGCGGCGGCAGCGGCGACCTGGATGGGTGGTCGCGGGCAGACCAGCCGGCGTTCGACGAGGCCTGGCTGTCGCGGGACTACCGTCGCCACCCCGTCGTGCTGGGCATGCTGGCGGCCGGCCTCGGCTCGGCGCTGGGCGCGGAGGTGTGGCCCGACGCCAGCCCCGCGGCGGCTGCGGTGGCGGAGCGCGCGCGGGAGGAGGTGGTGGTGGCGGCGCTGGGGGGCCCGGCGGCGGTGGAGCGGCTGGCGCGGGACGACGTGGCCGCCGCCGTCGCCGCGGCCAGGGACCAGGCGTGGCGGGACACGGTCAAGGAGGCCGCCACGTTGGAGCGCGGGGCCCGCCCCGTGGCGCAGTTCACGCCAGAGCACCGGGCGCGCGTGGCGAGGGAGCGCGCAGCGGCGCGGTACCGCACCGCCCGCTCTGCGGCGTTCTTCCTGGGCTTTGCGGGCACGCTCGGCCTCAGCGCGGTGCGGTGGTGGCGGGAGCGGCAGCGGCGCGCGGCGCGCGCGGCGGACGCGGCGGCAGCGTCGCGCGCGCGTTCGGCGCGGCGGGGGCGGGCGGGCTCGGTGGCCAGCAGCGAGGCGACGCTGCCAGCGGTGCTCGAGGCGGCCTGACTGCAGGCCTCTCACCGGTGTGTTGGTAACTCGCGATGTCTGTGCTCGGCTCTGCAAATGTGGGACACGAGGCAAGGCGGGCGGGCTTCTTCGGGTCACCGCGCACCGCCGCGCGCGGGCGCGCCGCGCGCAGCGCCTTCCACACCGCCGTCGCAGCCGCAGGATCATATCCAGTTTGTCCGATGTTTCGAACCTGAGCCTGAGCAGCAGCACTCGGAGCGGCACGCTGCACAGTCGCTTCAGGCACGCGCGGTGTGCCCGATCGCGTCTATCGCGTGGTGAGAGCCTTCTCCGCTTTCACGCGCACGTCCAGGCCTCGCCCACCGCCTGCAACCGGCTGGTGCAGTGCCGTTCGTCGCCGCGAGGGGCCCCCTCCCCCCCGCTGCTGCTTGGAAAGGGCCTTCACGCCACGCACGTTCGCTGGCTGCGATCCGCAGGTCAGGCGCACAGCCGCTGGCCTGTCCCGCGGCGCGCTCGGCGCCGCGCAGCGCCGCTGAGAGCGGCAGCGTCAGATCCACCCTCCTGGACCGCGGCCATGGCAAAGCTCGTGGAGAGTTTCCAGAGGCTGCAGAAGATAGAGACCGCGTGCATGCCCAAGGATGACCCCGCGCCAGGTGCGTGCAGCTGTAGGGCTGGGGTCTGGGGTCTGGGGGGCGTGCCGCCGTGCCCTGCGTGAACCGCACTGGAGGGAAGGAGGGCAGGGAGCGGCGACGCTGCCAGCACGCAGACTCGACAGCAACGGCATGCATAACACCCCAACCCCCAGTCTACCTGCTCGACGAGATCCTCGAGCTGGCGCGCTCCTCCCCGGAGCAGGCGCAGGCGGTGGCGGACGCGATCGAGCGCAAGCTGGCCAACCGCTCCCCGGTGGTCAAGTTCAAGGTGCGGCGGGGCGCGACGGGCAAGCAGGCGGGCACCCGGGCCCATGGAGGGATGGGCTGGCAGCGGCAGCAGCGGCGCCTGCAGCGACTGACCGAGTATTGCAGTCCTCTGGCCGAGACCTCCCCCCCCCCCTGTCCCCATTCTCCCCCCCAGGCGCTGCGAGTGATCAAGCACCTGTGCACCAAGGGCTGCGCCACCTTCCAGCGCTGCATGCAGCGCCACTCCAGCGCCGTGCGGTGAGCGCGCCCCTCGTCCGCATGACATGCGTGGCTTGAAGCCAGCAGTGAGCGCGGCCCCGCTGGCCATGCGGCGGCTTCTCCCCCCCCCCCCCCCCCCCCCCCCCCCCCCCCCCCCCCCCCCCCCCCCCCCCCCCCCCCCCCCCCCCCCCCCCCCCCCCCCCCCCAAGCCAGCAGTGAGCGCGGCCCCGCTGGCCATGCGGCGGCTTCTCCCCCCCCCCCCCCCCCCCCCCCTCCCCCCCCCCCCCCCCCCCCCCCTCCCCCTCCCCGCTCGCCCGTGCCCACCCCTCCCCCCACCCCCACCCCCCCACACCCCCCTGGCAGCGAGCTGGTGCACTACCGCGGCGAGCCCGACCCCTTCAAGGGGGACGTCCCCAACGCGCGCGTGCGCGAGTTTGCAAAGGATGTGCTCGAGGTGCTCTTCAACGCCGACGCCTCCACCGCGACGGCGTACTCGGGGCCCGCCGCCGGCAACCTGGCAGCCAAGGGCCGCATCCAGGGCTTTGGCAGCGACGGCCCGGGCCCGGACCCCCGCGCGCGCTCGGGCGGCTTCAGCAGCGGCGGCTACGGCGGCGGCAGCGGCGGCACCAGCAGCGGCATGGCCGCGCTGTCGAGCGCGGCTGCGTCGCTGACCGAGGGCCCCATCGCGGCAGGCGTGGCCACAGTGACGACGGCCATCAACGAGTTCTTGGGCAACCCCAGCGCGCGCGCGGGGCTCACGGTGCGTTCAGGGGGGCACAGGCTGTGGTGCGGGACTGGGCCTGCCTGAGCCTGGGACACACCCTTGGCGCAATGCCCCCAGCTTTCTGCCGTCAGCTGTTCCCACCCATCCGCTCCAATCTCACCCCCCCCCCTTCCCCCCTGCGCACCCTCAGGGCTCTCGCTACGGCAACACCAGCCCCTCCCGCACCGGTGGCGGCTACAGCAGCTTTGGGCCGGGGGCGGGCTACGGCGCGGCCTCCTCCGCGGCGGCGGCGGCTCCGCCGCGTGCCGGCCCCTCGCAGGTGCTGGGCAGCGAGGAGGGCCTGGTGGACGACATCACCGCCCCCGCGGGGCTGAGGCCCAGCCCGGACGCGGCAGACCTGCGGCGCTTTGTGGACGCCGCCGGCGCGATGGACGGCCTGCGCCTCGCAGAGCTGCTGCGCGCCAAGATGGAGGCGCAGTCGGCGGGCCCCAACGGGTGGCAGGTCGCGCTGCGCGCGCTGTGCGCGCTGGAGGCAGTGCTGCAGCGCGGCAGCAGCCAGGCGTGCGGGGAGGTCGCCGTCATGTTCCAGTCGGAGCCGTCAGCCATCCGCACGCTGGCGGGCTCGCAGCAGCCGCTCGTTCGGGACGCCGCGGCGCGCTGCCTGCGCCAGCTGCTGGGGGAGGAGGCCGCGCCCGCGCCGGCGGGGGGCGCGGCCGCGGGCGGCGGGTCTGGCAAGACAGGCGCCAGGCCGGCTCCGCCGCCGGCAGCCGACCTGCTGTCGCTCGACGACGAGCCCTCCGCTGCGACCGCGGCTGCGGCCGCTGCGCCCGCCGCTGCAGCGATCGATTTGCTGGGAGACCTCGCCGGCCCGCCGGCGCCGGCGCCCGCTGCTGCGCAGGCTGCGGCGCCCAGCGCCGCCTCGGCCTCGCTGTTCTCCGGCCTCGACGTCGGCAGCGGTGCAGGCGGCGGCAGCACCCTGGGGGCCGTCGATGACCTGTTTGGGGGCCTGTCCCTCGCCGCGCCGGCGCCAGCCCCTGCGGCAGCGCCCCAGCAGGCGGCCGCCCGCTCGGTCGCTGCGCCCCTGGACGACGTGTTTTTCGGCCTCTCCCCAGTTGGACCCGCCGTCACCGCGCCCGCACTGGTGCAGCAGCAGCAGCAGCAGCAGCAGCAGCAGCAGCAGCAGCAGCAGCAGCAGCAGCAGCAGCAGCAGCAGCAGCAGCAGCACATGGCGAGCAGCCTGGCAGCCGGCCCCATGCTTGCCCCTGTGAGATTGGCCGGGGCCCCCGGCGGCGCAGGTGCGGGCGTGGGCGTGGCGGGTGGCAGCGTGCACCAGCACGGCGGCATGGGGCCCGCGATGGGCCGCGTGATGCAGTCGTCAGGCGGGGGTGGCACCATGTCGCCCAGCGCGGCTGCCGCGGCAGCCATGCAGCAGCCGTGGTCTGGGGGCCTGGCCAAGGACCTCAACGCGTTTGACTTTGTCCTCGACGAGCTCAAGCGCTGACACGCTGCTCCCGGCGGGTTCCGCCCTGCCCCGCGGGGCAAGCTTTGTAAACCAGAAGGGCTGATACGGCGACGGGATCAGTGAGGAAATGAAGTACAGAGAGCCAGCGTGTTGGCTGGTGGGGGCCGCGGACTGCGGGTCAATGCTGCAGGGCCTGCCTCGAGGCGCCCTCCACGCCCTCCACGCCCCGCCCACCTCCCCCGGGACGATTGCTTCCCACCAAGCTTGTGCAATCACGCAATACCGCGCGTCCCACGCGCTGCGCCCTGCTCAAACCCGCTGGGATGCCAATCGACATGGCCCCAAAATCAAGAGCCGCTGGCGCCGCGCCCCACTCTCCAGCCGACCAGACCGCCACCAAACGGCACGTTACCGCACCACTCGGCGCAATGGCTCTCTCGCAGCTCGCCAAGACCTGCAGCTCCCGGGCCGCGGCCCGCGCTGTCAGCAGCGGCGCTCGCCCCGTCCTGCCGGCTGTTCCCAAGCCCGCCGTGCGGTGGGTGACGCGTGTGGGGGCGGGCGGCCCAATGAGGCTGCTGCCGGGGCGTGCGATTCACCCTCCCACCCCGGCGGGCCCGCGGTAGGCGACGCCTGATTGCCGCTCCCGGCCTTGCAACACCCCCGCACGCTCCTAACGAACGAATCCCGCAGTGCCGCGCGCCGCGTGGCCCCCGCGAGCCGCGCCGCCACGGTCGCCCCCAAGGCGCTGCCCATGGAGGTGGCCCAGGTCGCGGGCGAGGCTGGCTTCATCGGCGGCGTGGCCCTGACCATGGCTGCTATCACCCTGGTGGTGCGTACGGGCTGTGGCGGCGTGTGCTGCGCCACGCGGGCTGAATGCAGCGGGGACGGCGACCCGCGGGCTGCCGCCCCTGCCGCCGCTGCTGCTGCCGCTGCCGCCGTGCCGCTGCTGCTCGCTCAGCTTGTCCGCCCCCAACTTGCGCAGGGCCTGGCCATCGGCTTCGTGCTGCTGCGCGTGGAGTCTCTGGCTGAGGAGGGCAAGGCGAGTCCCCTAACTGCGCCCAACGGCCGCGATCACGGCCTTGATCTGTGTACTGCGCATGGCTGCTCACGCGCGCCAAGGGTGCTGTCCCGCTACCCCCTCGGCTTTCCAACCCCCGATCGCAGATGTGGTCCGCATGCGGGCTATCCCTGCCATCTCACACCCCAAACCCCGCCCCCCCGCCCTGCCCGCAGCTCTAAGCACCGATCGGACAGCACGCCCGCGCCCATTGCGGCGCCAGGCACCGGCAGCAGCAGCCGCAGCAGTCGCAGCAGCCGCAAGGCAGCAGCAGCAAGCAGCCAAGTCCGTGGGCGGACGCGCCGTGAGCTGCGCCCCGTCTCCGCCGGGCCGCGGCGGCCGCCGCGCCCCGCCTCGCAAGCAGTGCCCATTGCACCGAGAGTTGCGCCTGCCGTTGGCGGCGCCTCAGGGGCAGCGCACAGGTAGCCGCGCCGCAGCGGTGGGTGCGATTAAACCCTGTAAATCAAGCTCAAAACACCGTGGTGTGTGTTGAGTGTGAGTTTGGGTTGGGGGCCACTAACCTGTAGATCGTGCTGCGCTGCAGTGGCAGCTTTGCGGGCACCTGATCACTACGGTAACCATGTAGCAGCCAGGTTGCAGTTTCGTGTTGGGCACAGGCACTAAAACAGCATTGTAGGCAGGTCTGCTTACAAACCCAGGACCGGTTTTGCTTGCAGCTGGGGGCCGTATTCGAGCGCGGCGAGCGACAGACAGCGTCACGCTGCAGCATGCAGGACCCCAACAGCCCGGGAGGCGGGTTGCATAGCGCCCCAAGGTATCTGAAACCCACAGCAGCCTCGTCAGCGGCGGCCAAGGCCCGGGCGGGGGCGAACGAAAGCCGCGACCCCGCCCCAGCCTGGAACGCTGCGCGGCGGCGTGTCAGCTCGATCGCAGCCATTTATTCGCTCAGCAGAACGGTCGGAACACGCGCCGCGGCCCCAGCGTCGCGGCGCCGCTCCAGCGCTGCAGCGGCCGGTGCCGCGCCCGCCCAGCGCGCGGCGCCGGTTGCAGAGCCGCCGAGCGGCACCCCTACCGCCGAAACACAGGCGGCATCGACGCCGCCGCCGCACCCCGCCGCGGCTCCGGCGGCGCCTGACCACGGGTACGGCCGCTGGGGCACGCCCGGCACGCTCGCCGCCATTGCTGAAGCCGGCCAGCGGCAGCGCAAGCAGCGCCACGACCAGCCGGGCTCGGCGGGGCCGCCGCCTGAGGGAGCGGTTCGGCTTCTGTCCACGCCGCCGCCAGCCGGCCTGGTGCCGGACTACGGCGCTGCCCCAACTCCCGAGGCGGCGACGCCGCAGCAGGCCTCGATGCAGCCATGCGCGGCCGGCGAGGACATGCGCAGCCCGCTCGTCTGCTACGCCCTCACACCGCTCACCACGGTGGCGACCCCTGCCGCCGCCGCTAGCAGCGCGGGGCGCGCGCCTCACAGCGGCGGCGCCAGCAGCGGCAGAAGCAGCAGCGGCGTCAGTGCGGGCGTGGGGTCGCGGTCGGTGTCCTGCAGAGGCGCAGCGACGCCAAGCTGCGGCTCCTTCCACCCCCCAGGCGGCGAGCTGGTGTCGCCATCGGGCGCCTTTGGCAGCCCCACCGAGGTGGAGGCGCCCGCTCTCCCGCAGCTGAGCATCGCTGGGGGCCTGGCCGAGGCCGACGGAGCCGGCCTGGATGCGGTGTGGTTTGCCGCGTCGCCGGCCACCGTGCCACTTGGCGGCGAGGCCAGCAGCGCGGTAGCAGAGTCAGGGCAAGCGGCGCCGACGCCGCTGCCGCCTCCAGCTTCCACCCCGGCGCGCAGCAGCGCAGGCCTGGCGCAAGCGCTGTGGGCCGCACCCAGCCCAAGCGCCGCCGGCAGCACCGGCAAGAGCAGCAGCGCGCTCAACACACCCACAGCCTCGACCGCGACCGCCGCCGCCTCGGCGCTCAGCAGCTGCGCCGTGCGGGCGCCGACGGCAACCCCGCCATCTGTCGGCCCCCGCTCAGGGGGGTCCGGCCCGCGGTCGCGGCGCAGCCCCTTGTCGCCACCGGCCTCAGCAGCGAGCGACGCCACGGCGGGCACGGTGCGCGCCGCCACCCCCGCGGTGGAGGCCACGCCCGCGCCAGCGGCGCAGCCCGCAGCAACGGCACCTGCTGCTGAGGCCACGCCCGCGGAGCCATTCTTCACGCCCTGCGAGCAGCTGGACCAGCCGGGCACTGGCGCGCCGCCCCCCGCGGCGGCGGCTGGCGCAACCCCCTTCTTCACCCCTTTCCTCGAGGACGCTGGGGATGGTGCCGGTGCAGGTGCGCAGGAGGGCCGTGTGCATGCGTGCGCTGATGAAACCGCTTTTCTGCTGCGCTTGAACATGCATTCCACAGCCACACACGTGCCTCCCACTGCCACAAGTCTGATGTCTGTTGATGTCAAACCATCATCTGCTTCGATTTGCTGGCAACCCTCGCAATAGGTGCGGGCGCACCGCCCACCGGCTTTTCCTTCACGCACGCACGGAGCGGGGGCACTGCGGCCAGCGTGACGCCGGCCTCAGCGGGATCTGGATCTGGGCGGCCGCAGTCCGCTGCGGGGGACCCCATGCCCGCGGCCGCGCAGGGCTTTGGCAGCAACCCCAAGCAGCGGCTTGCCCACCTGTTCTACGCCGCTGGCGGCACGGGGCCCTCGCCATCGCCGCCACTCAGCGCCGCCTCGGGCACCAGCGCCGCGCTGCAGCAGCGGGAACAGGGCACACACCGGCTGCCTGCTGGCCCGCCACCTGGCGGCGCGCCCGAGCCGCGGCGCTGGTCGGCCCCGGCGGCGCCGCTGCCTGACTCGCCCCCTGCTGCTGGCCAGCCCTCTCCAAGCTCGGCTTCGCGGGGAACGCGGCTGCGGCGGGAGGCCATTGCGCGGCGCAACGCAGCGGCTGTGTCGGCACACGTGGCGCGGCGGCGGCGCTCTTTGGGCAGCAGCGAGCCAGGCGCGGCCGCTTGCAGCCGCGCCTCTGCAGCTGCGACGCGATACCGCGCCCGCGGCCGTGCCAGCGTCGAGCCGCCGCCGGCAGCGGACGGCAGCGGCGGCTGCATCCCTCCACCGCGTCAGGCCGCATGCGAGGTGGCCGGCACCCCCTCCCCCGTGCCCGCCAGCCCAGGCGTCCTGCTGGCAGCGGCTGCGGCGCGCTATGGCGCCCCCACGTCGCCCTTCACCGCGGTGGCGGCCGCGCTGGGGCGCACCGCACGCCACGGGGGCGACTCGGACACGTCTTCCGCACAGCGCGGCCGCGACGCCACCGCCAAGCCTGCACGCCACTGCGGCGACGCCCCCACGCCCATCAGCGCGGCACTCACGGCGCTGGCGGCCACGGAGCAGCGACACGCGCGATACGCCGTGCAAGGGGCTGGCAGACTGCTTTGCTCGCGGCGACTGCAACGCGCTGGTGGCAGCCGTCGCTAGTGTTGAGCGCAGGCACTAGGCGCAGGCACTCTGCTGCACTGCGTCTGTGTTCCCCTGTTGTGACCCCCTTTCCAACCCTAGCTCGAAATCACTCTCAAACAGCTTACTAACAAAGCAAAGCGATTGGTACAGCCGCGAGCGAAAGGACTTTGCAGCCCTCGGGCCTAGCAGCCCTGCAATGCGGTAAAAAGGCAAGCAGGTGGCGGGGCAGTGCTTGGCAAACGCCGGCAGCGCGTGGCTGCTTAGGCGGGCAGGAACTTCTGGGCAAAGGCCCAGGCGTTGTTGTCGCTGGGGGCGGCGAGGTGGGCGTCCAGGTTGGCGATGGGGCCCTGGCCGGTGACGATGGCCTGCACGAAGAAGCCCAGCATGGAGAACATGGCCAGGCGGCCGTTCTTGATCTCCTTCACCTTGAGCTCGGCCAGGGTGTCGGGGTCGTCGGCCAGGCCCAGGGGGTCGAACGCATCACCGGGGTAGAGGCGGTCGTTGCCCTCCAGGAAGCCGCCGGGGGCAGCGCCATTGAAGCGGAACGCCTCGGCGGCGCCCATCACCACGACCTGGGGTTGTTGGGGTGGGGTGGGGTGGGGTTGGGGAGGGCTCTCCCTTGGCCACCGGCGTTTAAGCAGGCGCGCACACACGCGCACGCTCAGCCGCCGCGCCGCGCGGCGCAGCGGTGCAGCGCAGTGCCAGGCCCAGCCCAAGCGCAACCGCTGCGACACGCACCTGGTAGGCCAGGGTGGCGATCACGGACTGGGCGTGGATCAGGTTGGGGTTGCCGAGGTAGTTCAGGCCGTCGGGGGAGAAGATCTCCGCCTGAACCTTGAACCACACGCCGCCGGCGGGGAAGTCCGGGTTGGTCTTGGCGATGAGCTCGGGCACCACGCAGCCCAGGGCGCCGAGCATGGCCCAGCGGGCGTGGGTCACCTCGATCTCCCGGTAGCGGGCGAAGGTGGCGGGGTCGGCCGACAGGCCGGCAGTGTCCCAGCCGTAGTCGCCGGGGAACTCGCCGGTCAGGTAGGCGGGGGTGTCACCCTCCGAGAACGGCCCTGGTTGGATGAGGGTGGGGCAAGCGAATCAGCTCTGGGACGCGATCCAGATTGGCCGGGATGGCCCCCGCGCGCCGGCGGCGCCTGGCAGCACCGAACGCAAGATCTGGCACTGGCCTGCAGCACGCTGACACCGCGCCTGGCCCGCGGATCCGATCGATTGCGCGCCATATGCGCGCCAGGCGCCAGAGGCAAGCGGTAGGCCCGGATCTCAGGGAGGCTGCCCCCGTCCGGGACCGCCCGATTGCACCCCCCACGCCCAAGGATGCGGTGCTCACCCAGGAACTTGGGGCGGTCGGGGCCATACCACTCGATGGCGGCGCGAGGCACCACGCGGGCGGCCTGGAGAGGGCGGGGGCGGGGGCGGATCCGCGGGCAGGTCAGCAGCTGGTCGCAGGCCCAGCAGCACGGCCTGCATGCCCCATGGGCGGTGCCCAGAAGCGGTATGGCCCTCGAACGTCAGTATAAAGGGGCATGCTCACCCGGGCGCCGGCGGGGCGGGCAGCCGAGCGCAGAGCGCTCTTGGAGGAGAGGGCGAAGGCCATTTTGTAGAGTGGTGTGACGGCTCCGAAGTCCGTGGGTGGAGAGTGATGAGCCAGTGGCATGCCCGCCAGAAGAAGGCCCGCGGTGCGGCCAGATGCTGGGGTTTAGCAAGTGACTTGGGTGACGCCCTGGGCGCGGATCCGGAGGAAAGCGCGCCGCAGCGGCTTAAAACGACTTTAGGTTCGTTTTCGCAGCCCGCAAAGGGCCCTGGGGTGGGAGGCAGACCGAGGTGGTGGAGGGCTGCGCGATGCTGCCATGAGCAGCAGAGCTCAGCTGCTGCGGCCAAGCACGATGCCGCGCGCGGGCGCGGCGCGCACCTGCCCGCCTGTGCATTCGAAGTGCAGGCTGCTGACCTGTGCGGAGCTGCTGCCAGCGCCATCCCACGGCGGGCGCGGTGGCGTTTGACTGGCGGTCAACATGGTGCAAAAGGGGCCAGGAAGCTGGCGCGGCAAGTTCATCCTCGCACTCACCTTGGGCGGGCAGCACTCGTATTCCGGGTGATTGAACTGGACGGCTGCGCAAGCAAGCCAATGGCCCCCCGCAACGGCCGTTTGCATTTTCCACTTCGCAGCCGGTCCACGCGGGCGGCGGCCAAGCCATGCTCGCTCGCCACGCACTGCAGGATGCAAATTCAGCCTATTCGTATGCAATGCCATTTCGCTGGCCAGCTGGTGGAGGCGTGCCCGGGCTTGGGCAGCTTCGGAGCGTCAAAACGTGCACGTGTTGCGCTCCTTCCGGGCCCGCCCGTCCCTCCGAAAGATTCGGCTCTGTCCCATGAGGTGGTGCAAGCGGATCCAGATCCACCACCTCCGGCCACCTCAGTAGGGTTTCGCGCGGCCGCGCGAGATCGGTGACGGCCTCCAGCATGCGCGCGTCGCTCAATGGCCGCAGGATCGCGGCCCCGGCAGCCGGGGCGACTCGCATGGCCGCACCGCGTCCCCTGAGGCTTCGCTGCAGCGCCGTGGCCGCGCCGGAGAAGCCCGTGAGTCCCCCGGCGCAGCAGTCAGCCCTCGCCCCCGCGTTAGAGCTCGCAGAACTGATGGAGTTTGCCGCATCGCCCTCTGGGGGCAGAGGGACGGCCGCAGCTGCAGCGACAGCAAGCAGGGTTCGTGCCGCGGCGCGCCGCAGCGCGAGGTGGCGTGCCGCCGACCGCCCCCGCCGGCCCTACTCCTCCCCTGGCTCCCCCTTCCCAGGTAACGGCGGTGCTCAGCCAGCTGGACCGCGTCTCCATCCTGGCGGAGGCGCTGCCGTACATGCAGAAGTTTGCCGGCAAGACGATCGTGGTCAAGTACGGCGGCGCCGCCATGAAGGACCCCACGCTCAAGGTGGGGCTTGCAGCACGCCCGCCGCGCGCAGCGACAGCTGCAGCATGGGGCCGAGGGCTCGTTGAATGCGGCGCGTGCGGGTTGAGCATGCGGGGAGCCCACTCGCAGCCGTCCGTCACCAGCAGCATTGACTGGCCCTGGCGGCCGCCGGGAAGGGCGGCTGCCGCACATTAGGGCGGCAATTGGCATAGGCGGCGGCAGTTCAACAGCAGCCCCCTGCTCCCCGCGCAGGCCGGTGTGATCACGGACCTGGTGCTGCTGTGGACTGTGGGCATCAGGCCCGTGCTGGTGCACGGTGGCGGCCCGGAGATCAACAGCTGGCTCACCAAGCTGGGCATCCAGCCGGAGTTCAAAAACGGTCTGCGCGTGACTGATGGTGAGCCGGCATCCGGCGAGATTGTGCATCTGATTGGGGCGAGGGGCTTCCGCAGCAGCAGCAGCTTTGCCTGCTTTGGCTGGCCTGGGCGCACTTTCTTCTCGCCCCCCGCGGGGCCCCGCGCGGGCGCGGGGCCGACGGCCTGCCGGCGCCGCCCCAACGCTCATCAATGCCTCCCCAAACCCCCAGGCCCCACCATGGAGGTGGTTGAGATGGTCCTGGGCGGCCGCGTGAACAAGAGCCTGGTCAGCCTCATCCAGCAGGCTGGCGGCAAGGCTGTGGGCCTGTGCGGGAAGGACGGCGACCTGCTGCGCGCGCGCCAAATGGTGGAGAAGGACATCGGGTGGGCGCGCTCGCGCACTTTGGCAGCTGGATTTTGGGGGGGGTGGCTGCCGGGCTACAGCAAACACTGGTTTTGCGCCGCTTGAATGTCCGCGCGCGCTTCAAAAACAACCCTGTCATCACCCTGGGCTCAACCCCTTCGCCCCTCCCCCCCTCCGCGCAACGCACACAGTTACGTGGGCGAGGTGACGCGCGTGGACGCCACCCTGCTGCGCAGCCTGGTGAGCAGCGGCTACATCCCCGTCGTCGCCACCGTCGCGACGGACGAGTCGGGGCAGGCCCTCAACGTCAACGCGGACACCGCGGCGGGCGAGATCGCGGCCGCGCTGCAGGCTGAGAAGCTGATCCTGATGACGGACGTGCCCGGCGTGCTGCGCGACAAGGACGACGTGTCCACCAAGTTTGCCGAGCTCAACATCAAGCGCAGCAGGGAGCTGATGCAGGAGGGCATCATCGCGGGCGGCATGATCCCGAAGGTGATTGGTTGGGCGGGCGGGGGATGGGGGGGTGGCTTGGGGGACCGCGTGCACTTGGGCATCCCGCCTGGCACGTGCCGTGCAGCTTTGACAGGGGGGACGCAGGTGTGGCGCCCCCTGTCAGGTGTGGCGCCCCAGGTGGAAGCAGGCTTTTGTACCGCCGGCTGTGGCGCAGGCTGCCCATGCCTTTGCTCGCCCACCGCAAACCGCAAACAACGCCAGGTCCAGTGCTGTGTGCGCTGCATCAGCCAGGGCGTGAACGCAACGCACATCATCGATGGCCGCAGCCGCCACTCCATCCTGATGGAGCTCCTTACTGATGAGGGCGTGGGGACCATGATCACCGGCTGAGGCGGCGGCGCAAGGGGTCTCCCCGAGCGAAACCTTGTGAATTTCCAGCTATTCCGCGCACCTGCTGGCTGCTTGAAGATCATCAAGCCCGCTTTTGGGCCCGTAGATTGGATGGCGGTTGTAAAACAATGAACTGGTGTGCAGAACAAATGCAAGAGCTGCAGCAAGACTGCCGTCGCCCCGACTGCATTGACCAGTCAAACCCCACCGCGCCCGCCGTGGGATGGCGCTGGCAGCAGCTCCGCACAGGTCAGCAGCCTGCACTTCGAGTGCACAGGCGGGCAGGTGCGCGCCGCGCCCGCGCGCGGCATCGTGCTTGGCCGCAGCAGCTGAGCTCTGCTGCTCATGGCAGCATCGCGCAGCCCTCCACCACCTCGGTCTGCCTCCCACCCCAGGGCCCTTTGCGGGCTGCGAAAACGAACCTAAAGTCGTTTTAAGCCGCTGCGGCGCGCTTTCCTCCGGATCCGCGCCCAGGGCGTCACCCAAGTCACTTGCTAAACCCCAGCATCTGGCCGCACCGCGGGCCTTCTTCTGGCGGGCATGCCACTGGCTCATCACTCTCCACCCACGGACTTCGGAGCCGTCACACCACTCTACAAAATGGCCTTCGCCCTCTCCTCCAAGAGCGCTCTGCGCTCGGCTGCCCGCCCCGCCGGCGCCCGGGTGAGCATGCCCCTTTATACTGACGTTTGAGGGCCATACCGCTTCTGGGCACCGCCCATGGGGCATGCAGGCCGTGCTGCTGGGCCTGCGACCAGCTGCTGACCTGCCCGCGGATCCGCCCCCGCCCCTGCCCTCTCCAGGCCGCCCGCGTGGTGCCTCGCGCCGCCATCGAGTGGTATGGCCCCGACCGCCCCAAGTTCCTGGGTGAGCACCGCATCCTTGGGCGTGGGGGGTGCAATCGGGCGGTCCCGGACGGGGGCAGCCTCCCTGAGATCCGGGCCTACCGCTTGCCTCTGGCGCCTGGCGCGCATATGGCGCGCAATCGATCGGATCCGCGGGCCAGGCGCGGTGTCAGCGTGCTGCAGGCCAGTGCCAGATCTTGCGTTCGGTGCTGCCAGGCGCCGCCGGCGCGCGGGGGCCATCCCGGCCAATCTGGATCGCGTCCCAGAGCTGATTCGCTTGCCCCACCCTCATCCAACCAGGCCCGTTCTCGGAGGGTGACACCCCCGCCTACCTGACCGGCGAGTTCCCCGGCGACTACGGCTGGGACACTGCCGGCCTGTCGGCCGACCCCGCCACCTTCGCCCGCTACCGGGAGATCGAGGTGATCCACGCCCGCTGGGCCATGCTCGGCGCCCTGGGCTGCGTGGTGCCCGAGCTCATCGCCAAGACCAACCCGGACTTCCCCGCCGGCGGCGTGTGGTTCAAGGTTCAGGCGGAGATCTTCTCCCCCGACGGCCTGAACTACCTCGGCAACCCCAACCTGATCCACGCCCAGTCCGTGATCGCCACCCTGGCCTACCAGGTGCGTGTCGCAGCGGTTGCGCTTGGGCTGGGCCTGGCACTGCGCTGCACCGCTGCGCCGCGCGGCGCGGCGGCTGAGCGTGCGCGTGTGTGCGCGCCTGCTTAAACGCCGGTGGCCAAGGGAGAGCCCTCCCCAACCCCACCCCACCCCACCCCAACAACCCCAGGTCGTGGTGATGGGCGCCGCCGAGGCGTTCCGCTTCAATGGCGCTGCCCCCGGCGGCTTCCTGGAGGGCAACGACCGCCTCTACCCCGGTGATGCGTTCGACCCCCTGGGCCTGGCCGACGACCCCGACACCCTGGCCGAGCTCAAGGTGAAGGAGATCAAGAACGGCCGCCTGGCCATGTTCTCCATGCTGGGCTTCTTCGTGCAGGCCATCGTCACCGGCCAGGGCCCCATCGCCAACCTGGACGCCCACCTCGCCGCCCCCAGCGACAACAACGCCTGGGCCTTTGCCCAGAAGTTCCTGCCCGCCTAAGCAGCCACGCGCTGCCGGCGTTTGCCAAGCACTGCCCCGCCACCTGCTTGTTTTTTGGCCTGTCAACACTGTGTGAAACACCTGGCCGTGGGATGACGGTGTCATCCCCCAATTTTCTCCCTTTCCATTGCACCGAGCGGCAGTCCTGAGTGTGTTGAGTCCCGAGCCGCCTGAGTAAATCTGGGGTTGGCGATTCTGGCCTGGTGGGTTGGGTGCTGGCCGCCCACTTTACGACCAGTGCTTTACTTACTCGCAGGATCAGAGTCAGGCAGCGCAACCCACAGCAGCAGTCGAGGGATGGGTGAGTCTAGGGTTGACGAGGGGGCACCGCGCAAGTTGCTGGCCTTTGCAGTTTGGTGGACCAGAGTGCAGCGTCCGCCGATAGCGGCTTCAGGCGCAACAGGTGTCATTTTGTTTGCCCTTCTGCCGCTTAACATCAGTGCGAGTTGTGTTTTTTTGGTGTTGTGCACTATCAGGCCTACGGGGCGGCGCTTGAGGCCAAAACCCGTTTTGAAAAGAAATCACGGGCGCCAAAGCCTCGAACAGCCATCCGCGCGGTAGAAAGAAACTGACGGCGCTAAGCAGGTGTGCGCCGGCGCGTGCAGCGGCCGCCACAGGGCGGGGCGCAGCGCTCCAAGCCTCGCAGCAAGGGTCTGTGTGCCGACAAGGGCCCAGGCACAGCGCAGCATTGATGGCGCATGCGGGCCTCAGCGGCGCAGCTGGCCAAAGCGGCCGCTGGCGCGCATCGAGCCCGCAGCGGAGCCCGCAGTGGAGCCGGGGCGCGACGCGGTGGCGCCGCCGAGGGACGGCGGCGGCAGCGACATCGCGCCGCGCGGCGCGGCGTCTGCGCCCGGCAGGGATGCCGGGGGCGCCGACGCGGGCGCTCCGGGCGCCACCTGCGGCAGGCTGTGCGCGCTGCCGCCGTCGCTGCTGCCGCCGTCGCTGGGGATGGTGGGGCGGAAGGCGCTGGGGTACTCGAGGGCGGACTCGTGGCGGCTGGCGCTGGTGGCGATGGAGTGCGCGTCGCCGCCGCTGTGGCCCGACCTGGCAGACAGCGCCGAGGTCTGGTGGGTGAGGCGGCTGGCCCCCGCGGCCGAGGCGCCGCCGGCGGTGCGGAAGGAGCCCTCGCTGGGCGTCGCGGGTGCACCGCGCGCGCTCTTGAAGCTGGTGCGGTCGCTGGCGGGCTGCGCCGTGCTGCGCGGCGTGACAAAGCCCTCACTGCCAGACACAAACGAGTCCGAGTCACTGTTGGGCGTGCCGGGCGCGGCGGCGGCGCCGGTGGCAGGCCCGCTGGTGCGCACTGCGGCTGGGCCGCTGCTCATTGGGTTGAACGACCGCGGGAAGGCCTCTGCGGGCGCCATGGGCTCCACCACGATGCGGCCGCTGTCCTGGTCGCGCACGCTGGGGGGTAGGGAGGTAGGGGGGGCGGTTGGGGCAGGAGGGGCGGGGTCAGCCACAAGGACAGGGGCAGGGGTTGAGCGGGTGCGCTGAAGCGTGCTGTCGCGCACACCGTGCTGCCCGGTGCAGCACCTGGGCTGTTGGCGCGCACCATCTCGAACGCAACACACACACACGCCTCGTGCCCCCACGCCAGACCCCCCCCTTTTCTCCAAAAAACTTGAAACAAAGCGGTGGCCCCCCCAAAACCAGGTGCGCCCACCGTGTGTCGCGGGTGTTCTCCGCGTCGCTGTCCTCGCCCCTTTTGCGCTTCTCAGGGGAGCCCTTGAGGCTGTCCAGCGACTTGCGGCGCGCAGTCAAGGCCGCAGCCGCGACAGCGCCGCCGAGCAGCGCAGCGCCGCCGACAGAGCCGACGACCGCGCCCGCCACGGTGCCCTTGCTGGCGCTGCCCGCCGCCGGCTGCGCCGGCGCGGGGCCCGCCTCCACGCGCGGCGTGCCCTCAATGGAGACTGCGGGCTTGAGCGGCACGCCCGCGCTGGCGAGCGCCTCTGCAAAGCCGGCGCCGCCATTGCCGGTGGCCTGCTCCAGCCGCTCCAGGGCGGCGTTGCGGTTGGAGGCTGCAATCGTGTAGGTCACATCCACGCCGGACGCGGCCGGCGCGGCGGCCTGCATCAGCCGGCGCGCGCCGGCGGGCGCAGCGGCGGGTGGGGCGGCGGGCTTGACGTCCTGGCGCACCGCCGCGGGGTCGACGCCCGCTACGCGCGCCACCGCCTCGCGGCTGCCCTCTGCGTACTTTTGGCTGAACTCCTCCACGCTGACGCCGGGGTAGGACAGAGACACCCGCAGCGGCTGGGGCTCGGGCTCCCGCGGCTCCGGGGTGACCGACAGCAGCGAATCCTGGCTGACAGCCGGCGCGGGCGCGGGAGCCGGCGCGGGCGCAGGGGCTGCAGCCGCGGCCGGCTCGGGCGCAGGCGTGGGCGCGGGGGCCGGGGCCGGGGCAGGGCCTGCCTCCTGCTTGGGCGCAGGGGCGGGCGCAGGCGCAGCGGCCGGTGCGGGCGCAGGCGCCGGCTCAGCGGCCGGCGTGGGCGCAGGCGCGGCGGCCGGTGCGGGCGCGGGCTCCTCTTTCTTCGGCTGCTGCGGGGGCAGGCTTTCCGGCAGCCCGCCATAGCCCATTTCGGCAGGGGGCGCAGGGCGCAGCTGGACAGGCGACAGCGGGGGACGCCGCTCGGCGGCGTCCTCCTTGCAGCCCCAGTAATAGCTGCGGTGGGGGCGGGTCGGGGTTGGGGTTGGGGTTGGGGTTGGGGTTGGGGTGGGGGCGGATCAAAGGTGGGCTGATGGAGCTTCCGGTGCTGGACGCGCGCGCTGGTGGGCACTGCTCGAGACGCTGCCGGCCCGCGAGGCAAACCAGCAGCTCGGGGTCATGCGCCCCGGTGCCGCGGCTGCAAGGGCCGCAGTGTCCCCCCCTCCCCCTGGCCCCTAGCACGGCACCCCGGCGCTCACGCGTCCTGCCGCACGCAGTCAAAGCCGGCGGGGCAGGAGGATCCCGGCCAGGCCTCGTCCTTGCCGGAGCCGCCGCCGTTGATGCCCCCGCACTGGCCCCAGCGCTCCAGGACGTGCGTGTTGGGGGGGAGGGGCTGCGCCTGGAGGGGCCCCGCCTCGTTGATGGCGGCCACGTCGGCGCTCAGCCACGACAGGCCCTTGTTCTCCTTACACTGCCAGTAGAACCTGGGGGCAGGGCAGGGGGGGCGCAGCAAGGATCGGCGGGCTTCATTGGCGAGCTGTGCGCAGTTGGCGTGCGAGGCGGCGCACTGCAGGCGGTGTGTCGTGGGGGCGGCCAGCGCGCGACGGCCCCGATCAGCGCAGCGCGCGGGGCTCACTCGTCCTGGCGCACGCAGGTGTAGCCGTCGGGGCAGCTCGCGCCAGCGGCGTCCGCACCGCTGGGGCCGTGCAGGCCGCCGCAGGTGCCCCACGCGCCGGCGTTGGCCCAGTCCGCGGTGGCATGGCGGGCCGCAGCCGCCAGCAGCGCGGCGCACAGCAGCGCAGCCGCCGTGGCGGGGCGCGGGCCGCGTTGCCGCATGGTCGGGCGCGCACGAGGTCTCTCGTATGCCTTCTGGGACGCGGGTGAGCAGGCGGCGCCGACCCGCAGCTCCTCCGGAGCGGCCTGCGGTCGAGCGGCGCGGGCAGGCAATGAGGGCGCCCCGCCGCGTGCGAGGGGTGCACCTGCCGGGCCCCGAGCGGCCCCGATTGCGTTCTCTCTTTCATGAATCGTCATTCGCGCCGCATCGCGGGGACCGCGGCGCTGCGGCTGGCGAGCCCCCAGTCCCCAGTGACCGCCAAGGGATCTAGCCCTCCATGCCACGCGTGTAATGACCGCCATTTCTCACCGGCAAAGCGCGCGGATCGGGCTGAGCTGCCTGGAGCAGCCGGAGACGCCCGCCCTGCCTTCGCGACCGCTGGCGCGCTGCTCCGTGCCGGGCGGGGATCCGCCAGCGGCTTGCTTCGGGAGCGTCCAATGACGGCCAGGGGGAGGCGGGGAAACCGGTGTACCCAGCGCAGCGCTCGGCCGCATTCCACGGCGGCCGGCCGGGCGCCCCTCACCGCCGCCCGCCGCCCGCAGGCCTCCCAGCGTGCCCAGTGCCCTGGTGACCTGGCCCTGCTTTGCGTGACTGGGCCGCTGCACTGCCTGCAGGCACTGCGCACGCCCCGTTTGAAGCGCCATCGCTGGGAGGACCGGTACCTGGGTAGTGCCGGTCTGTGTGCATGCAACTCTGCAAACCGCCGCCACCCACCTAGACGGTGGCAGCCAATCGTAGCCAGCCATACCCGCATTTGGGCCCGCACCGCTGCAGCGGCAGAAAGCTTCCCCCCCGTGCGGCGGTCTCAGCCGGGAGCGCGACGGGGCCCCCCAGTGGCCCGTGCCCGTGCTCCCCCCAGTCGCCTTGGCCTTGGCCCAAGGCCGTGCACCCGCTTTTACACGGAGGCGATCGAATTGGAGGCGGAGAAGGATCGGCTTGGGTATGGCGCAATGCCGGTCAGCAAGGCCCAGCCCCGCTTGACTGTCGACGTCTGGTTTGCCGTGCTCGCCCGGCCGCCCGCCTGCGGCGCCGCCGCCCCCGCTGGGCCCGCTCCGCACCTGTTTCTGCTCCCTGCCTGCCTGCCGCCGTGCCCCCGGACCCACCGGCCAGCCCCGGGATGCTCGCGAGAGGCCGCCAGCTGGGCGGTGACGCGGTGACCCAGGGATCTGCGGGCCTTTGAAGAGCCCTGGATGAGCGCGATTGGTTCACACATCCGGTCAAAACTCACCGCCAAGGAGAAGCCAGGCAAGGTGAGCAGAGGACCCAAACAGCGCCGGGCCCGCGCGCGTAAGGCCTTCCTTGGCGCGCCGAGCCCGCTGGCGGTGCTCCAACGGAAGATTCGCGATCAATTTCCGCCGTCCGTGCGTTCACGCAGGGCACGATGCGGCCACGGGCCGGGTTAGGGCTGTGCGTGGGTGGTGGCCCCAAGGGGTGGCGCCAACCCCGGGTGACCCGGCCCCCCTGCACCTTGCTCGATACCGCTGACGCCCGATTTGTCGATCTAAAGCCGGCCGCGGCCGCCCCTCCCGCCTCCAGGCCAGCGCCAGACCGGGAACACCATGAGGACCGTCTTCGTCTCCGCCGTGCTTCTGGCGGTCGCGGGTAAGGAGGAGGGGCGCCCGGGGCATAACGAAACAGGGAATGCCTTGGCCGAGAGGGTGTGTTTTGGAAGCGGCTGGCGGCACGCCCGGCGGCGCGCACGCGAATTTGGGGGCTGATGCTCGCGAGGCACGCCTGGCATGTGTTTGGAGGTTAAACGACGCCCTCGCCCTGGAAACCGGCCTCCACACACCATGGCCCTCCATCCCCGTGCCCCCCACAGCCTGTGCCGCCGCCCAGACTGTCGGCCCCGCCGGCAAGTTCTACCCCACCGTGACTGCCGCCGCCGAGGACAACAACCTGGTGGCCTTTGCCGCGGCCCTCAAGGACAACGACCTCTCCGCCCTGGTCAACAACAAGAACCTGAGCGCCACCATCTTCGCGCCCAGTGAGCGGGCGGGGCGCTGGGCGAGGGGGGGAGAGATATCCCACTGTATCCCACTGGCAGCTGTCACAACCTGTGCCTCGTCATCGCCAAGCCGGCCTGCTGCCGCTCCACCCCTTCCCCCTTGCGGCCTCTTGCGGCCACCTAGCAGGCGGGCCGCGCCGCTCCACCCTTTGCCACACAGCCCTCGAGAGTGCTGACCAAACAACACCCCAAACCCCGCAGGCGACGAGGCGTTCAAGGCCCTGGCCGACAGCGACGACAAGGCCGTGCAGGCCCTGCTTGCCGACGCGGACAAGATGGCCGAGGTGCTCAAGTACCACGTGGTGCCCGGTGCCACCCTCACGGGCGCGCGCCTCGTGAAGCTGATTGAGGAGAACAAGGGCAAGTTCAGCTTCAAGACCTCCCAGGGCGAGAAGATCAACGCCACCCTCGTCGACGGCAGCGTCAACATCAACGGTGGGCGCGCGGCAGCGGCAGCGGCGGCGGCGGCAGTGCGCGCGCAAAGGGGGCCGGTGCCAACCCGAAAACGCTGCGCCCCACTCATAAACCCACCACCACCACCCCCCCTCCCCCCCTCCAGGTGTGCCCGTCAAGGCTGTGGACGTGCAGGGCGGCAAGGTGATGATCCACACCATCGCCGACGTGCTGGTGCCCCCGTCGCTGGTGCCCAAGGCCAAGAAGGCCGACGCCAAGGAGGGCGAGGCCAAGGCGGAGAAGAAGAGCGAGTCGGGCGCCGCCGGCGTGGCCGCCAGCCTGCTGCTGGCGCTCCCCGTGGCCGTCGCCGCGCTGTTCTAAGCGTGCCCTGTGCGCCGGCACGCCGGCAGCCACCGCAGCAGCTCTCCGGCCCGCCGCGCAGGCGCGCCTGCGCTGGACCCACCCCCGGGCCGATGACCCGACTCCATTCGGCGCGGGAACCGGGCGCGTGCACCACACAGGCGGGCGGTGGCCACGCGCCGCCCGCGCGCGCAACGCACTGCGCCGGCCCGCTGCCGGCCGCCAACTCCTTCTTTTCCCGCCCCGACGCGGCATCTTCGCACACCGCGCGCTCGGTTGCGCCCAGCCACGGCCGGAGATTGCACGGACCCCGGGGGCGCGCAAGCGGCGCCGCGCGCGCATGTGTCGGGCCGCGGGCGCACACGCCCGCAGCGCCCCGACGCGTGCGCGTCTGCGTGCCGTGCCTCTGCGGGCCGCCTCATGGACTCGGCGTGGGCCCCTTTTGACACATCAGAAATGCCATTGGGCTTCCTGTAATTTCGGTGGTCGGCGTTTGCGCGGGGGAGGGGAGGCGCAGGGCGAGGGGGGGGGGGGGGGGGGGGCCGGCTTGCTGCAGGACAACCCCGCGCCGAGCAGCGTTCGGCAAGGCAGTGGTGCTTTGACAAGCAGGCTGCAGCCACCGTACCAGCATACAGCCAGGAATGGGACCCGAAGCCGCCACGGCAACGCTCCCACCGGTCATCACGCACCTGACGGCACCCGACGGCGCGCTGCGGTGCCGCGCTTGGACCTCGCCGCGTCACGCCACGCCCCCCACACACGAAAGATGCTGCTGGGAGTTGGCAAGGCTCCTGCTGCAGGCCGTTTTGAGACTGCGGCCCGGAGATCGCTGCGAGTAGTCGCGAGGGGCACGGGCGCAGCGATGGCAACCGCGGGCAAGCCGATCGAGTGCCTGGCCGCGATCGCATGGGAGGCTAAGAAGCCGCTCGAAGTGACCAAGGCGAGCGGCGCACGCTGCGGCGGGGGCGCGCGCTCCGTGCTGCGCGCTGCGGGCCGCGCGCGCTGCAGTCTGCCGCGTCCTTCCCGCGCCTCACTCGCGCGTGCACCTCCCCCGTTCGCAGGTGGTGGTTGCGCCTCCGCAGCGCGGCGAGGTCCGTGTCAAGATCGTGGCGACGGCGCTGTGGTGCGGCGGGCGTTTGGGGCCGGGCATTGTCTGGGGGCAGCACGGCCTGGACTGTTGCAAATTTGGGGGGGGGCTGGTTGGCCCTCGCCTTCGCTTCGTAAAGGGCATGCGCCTCCCCTCCCCCCACCGTTGCGCAGCCACACGGATGCCTACACCCTGGACGGCCTGGACCCCGAGGGTGAGGGGCGCGAGTGGGGGGGCAAGGCGTGCAGGGCCACCGAGGACGTGCCGTCTGCTACCGCACCCCTTCCCGCTCAGCAGCAGCAGCAGCAGCAGCAGCGGGGTGCGGCTTGCTCTCACTGAGCGCATTGGAAGCAGCAGCATGGGGCGGGCCCGTTGACGCGCCTGACCCAAGCCCGTGCACCGCACCCGCCGCCGACCCAGGCCTGTTCCCCTGCATCCTGGGCCACGAGGCTGCCGGCGTTGTGGAGAGCGTTGGGGAGGGCGTGACCTCCGTCAAGCCGGGTGACCACGTGAGCGGAGCGCGAGGCCACACAGGGCGCCAAGGCGCTGAGCCTGGCACGCGGTTGTTGGCACGCCCTGCCGCTCCCGCAACTCCCTGCCTTGGCCGCACCGCCGCCGCCGCCATCGCCGCGGCCGTTTGCCCCCAGCTCAGCAGCAGTCAACCAGGGTCTTTCTCCACCCGCCGCGCTGGCCTGCCGCCCCTCCCCCCAATCGCCACCCCCCCACCCCTCCCCCCAGGTGATCCCCTGCTACCAGGCGTACTGTGGGGACTGCAAGTTCTGCCGCCACCCGGAGTCCAACCTCTGCATCAGCGTGCGCGCATTCACGGGTGAGCCGCAGCGGGCACGGCCTGCGGGCGCGCCGCGTGCCCAGCCCCCGCAACGCACGCATCCCCTGCACGCCAGGAGAGGCGGCGCCTGCCTGGTGCCAGCCCTCGCTGCCAGCCAGGCTTTTGCGCCCGCCCCCGCCTGCCGTCCTGTTAAGCGGTCCACCCCTGCGGGGGCGGGTCGAAGCCGCCGCCCAGCAGCTTTGAGGCGCGCGCGGCACATTCAGCGCCGTGCTCGCACCCAACCAGCTGGTGCGCCATCAGCGCCGCCCCATACCGGCAGTCGCCAACCCGCACCCCTGCCCTCCCTTCACCCCCCCTCACCCCCCCCCCTCAGGGCACGTCCACGTTCAGCGAGTACACCGTGGTCCACGAGCAGAGTGTGGCACTCATCCGCCCCGACGCCCCCCTGGACAAGGTCTGCCTGCTGGGCTGCGGGGTGTCCACGGGGTGGGGGGCGGTCTTCAACACCGCCAAGGTCAAGGTGAGGGGGCGCTGGGGGGGGGAGGGTGCCGCAGCTGCAGGCGCCGGGCTGGCCGCGCGCCGCGGCGATCCTGCTCACACGCTGTGCATGCTGCGTGGGTTGGCGACTGCGCGCCTTGACGCACGCACTCACCCCCCCCTCCCTCCTCCTGCCTGCTCTCGTCACCCCCCCCCCTCTTTCAGCCCGACACCACTGTGGCGGTGTTTGGTCTGGGCGCGGTGGGGCTCGCCGTCATTGAGGCCGCCAAGCGGTGGGTGTTGGGAGTGCTGCAGGGCAGTCGCACGCGAGCGATGCGCGCTTGCTGGCCGCAGGGACTCGCCCTGCCGAGCCCTGTTGAATGCCGCTTGCGCCGGGCGGCATTGCCGTCCAAGCGCGCTTTGCCCCCCCTTCCCCCAATCCCACCCCACCCCCGTCGCAACACCCCCCCCCCCCCCCCCGCAACCCCCCCCCCCCCCCCAGTGCGGGTGCGTCGCGCATCATTGCGGTGGACATCAACCCCTCAAAGTTTGATGCGGCGCGCAAGTGGGGCGCCACCGACTGCGTCAACCCCGGTGACCACTCCAAGCCCATCCAGCAGGTCATCGTGGACATGACAGAGTGGGGGGCGGACTACACGGTGGGGGGGGGAGGGGGGGCTGGGTGGTTGGGGGCTGTTTGGAGGGTGGCGCTGTGTGGTTGCGGGCTGCGTGCGACCCACGCAAGCCGAGGCGGGTCAAAGGCAGGTCAGGCAGCTGCAGCGGGGAGGGGGGCTTCTGGGCCGGGGCTTGCCGTGCGCGCGCGGCGGTAATGTGCCACGGTTTCCAAGGCCTGTCAAGGCGCCCAGGCAGGTTCAACACCCCCCCTCCCAAACCAACCCTCATCCCCCCCCAGTTTGAGTGCATCGGCAACGTCCAGGTGATGCGCGCCGCCCTCGAGGCCGCTCACCGCGGGTGGGGGCAGTCGGTAGTCATCGGCGTCGCGGGTGGGTGGCGGGGCTGAGCTGTGAGCGGACCGGGTGCAGCGGAAGAGCCGGGGGGCGACGCTCCTTGCCTCGACGGCGCGGGGCAGAGCTAGCGCCCCTGCCTGCCAGAAATTGCCAAGCACAGGGGCAGAGCTGCGTGCGTTTTGCGTGCCTTGACTCGCCGCGCACTGTTGCCCTCCAAACCACCCGCAGCCGCTGGCCAGGAGATCAGCACGCGCCCCTTCCAGCTCGTTACCGGCCGCCAGTGGAAGGGTGAGACCCCCAGCCCCAAGGGGAAACGCAGAGCCCCCGCCTCGCAGCACCCCGCGGCTGCGCACAATCGGCCACACCGTTGCATCGCCGACTCCACGCCTCGGCCCCGAACCCGCCTCCCCGCTCACCCCCCCCCCAGGCACTGCGTTTGGCGGCTACAAGTCGCGCCTGCAGGTGCCCGAGCTGGTGGATGACTACATGGGGGGCGGCACCCTGCTGGACGATTACATCACCCACCGCATGCCCTTTGGCGACATCAACCAGGCCTTCGACCTGCTGCACTCGGGCCAGACGCTGCGCACCGTGCTGACCTTTGACGCGTGATGAGCGCGGCGGCGGGCGGGAGCGGCAGGAGGGGCCGCGCGCAGCTGGATGCTGAGGGGAGCGTGCGTGTTTGGTGCGCGGCGCTCTGTAAAACACGCGCGTGTGCGCGACTTAAGGGGTCAACACCAATGCTTACAGCGCGCTCCCTCAACTTGCGGCTTGTACACAGGCGCGCCCAGCGCGCACGCAAAGGCGGCCAGCGCCTCGAAAGCATTGCATTTTGCGTACGCAGCCTCGTGCGAAGGGGCGGCGCCCCCAAAAGCGCAACCAAACGCCGCCCTCAACTCTGGCGCTGACTGTGCGCCGCAGCAGCAGCTGCGCGCCGCTCTCCCAAGGCGCCTCCTCCTCAGTCGCGGTAAAACGCGGGCCCCAGGGCAGCGGCGGCGTCACCCCCTGCGCTGCCTGTGTGCTGGGGGTGCAGGCCGGCAGGCTCTGCGGCACCGAGCTGCGGGTGCTCCGGCAGAAGGCTGCCGCTGCCGCTGCGCCCCTCCTCAACGCCCTCCACCAGCCCCTGGGGCGCTTCCACGCCGCCCTGCCGGGTGGCGGCCTTGATCGCCCCCATCACGCTTGCGTCCGCCTCGCCGCCCGCCTCGCCGCCCGCCTCGCCGCCCGCCTCGCCGGCGCCCGCCTCGGCCACCATCGGCTCCACGCCACCAGCGGCGGCCGGCCGCTCAGCCGAGACTGGCGTCGAAGCAGGCAGCGCTGGCTCTGTGTGCGGCGGCGTGCCAACGCGCGGGGCGGGCGCCTCTGCCCCGCTGGGCTGCGCGGCGGCCAGGGGGGCGCGGCTGCTGCTGCCGGCAACCTCGGGCGTGGGCGGGCCCGCGGCGGCAGCTGCACCGCTGGCTGCAGGCCCGCCCCTGGCACCCTCGCCCTCGCCCTCGCCCGTGGGCAGTAGCACAACGCCTGGCGGCACCGCCTTGCGCCGCTCCCTGCCCTCGTGTGGTGCGAGGCCACCAGGGGGCCCTGTCGCCATGCCCACCGCGCTCTGCGAGGCATTCGGTTGCAGCCTGTGTGAGCGGCGGGAGGCTGGGCCCAGGCTCACTGCAGAGAGCTGAAAAGGCTCCTCCAAGCCACAGCATGCACACCGCCACTTATTAGTAGCCCCCTCAAAGCATCACCCCACCCCACCTTGAGAGTGTCTGCCAGGAAGCCGCCGATGCCGCCACCGCCCGGCGTTGCCACGGGCCCCTCTGGTGGCGGCGTCAGTGCCGGCGGGAGGGAGTCCAGCGGCGCAGTCGGAGCGAGGATGGGCGAGCGGTGCGCAGGCGCGGCCGAGGGCGTGGCCCCCCCCGGGAACGGCTCCAGCAGTCCGGCGGGGATGGCGTGGCCGACGGCCGCGTCGCGCACCGCCACCGTGGTGTCCGCAACGTAGGCCTGCGCGGCGGAGTAAAGGGGGCGAGGGCGAGAGGGGTGCAGATGTAACAAGAGTATGAGGCGGCGGCGACTGCAAGGGTTTTTGCTGAGGCCACTCTCTTATGTCCTCATCCCGGCCGCCACTGGCGCTGGCAGCGCAGCGGTGGGCCCACCTTCAGGCGCGCCGCGGCCGAGGCCAGCCAGGTGAGGTGCTGCGCCAGGGCGCCGCGCGCCTCCTCAAACTGAGCCAGCACAGCTGCAGGCGGGGTGGGGCGTGTGGCGGCGTTGCAGTCGAAAAGTAGCCAGCTGCGGGTGGTGGACCGGCGGCCAACAAGCAACGTGCAGCACCGCGGCCCCGCATGCGAGGTAGCGCTGCTGGCTGCAGTATCCCCGTTCAGTTGTGCCGGCCGACTCACGCTCTGACTCTGCCTCGGTACGCCCCAGCTGGCGCTCGGCGTTGGGGTCGGTGGGGTGGGCGCCGGCAGTGCGTGCTGCACCCTCGAGGCGCCGCCGCGCCGCGTCGTACTCCAGTCGGCGGTGCTGCAGCGTTGACAGGCGCTCCTGGGAGGGGGAAGGACGTGGGTCGCATGGCCGGCAGGTGGCTTAGCTGTGCTGCAGTTGGCGAGTGTGGACTGTGGAGCGAGAGCTCTCCACACGCAAGGCCCTGATGGGCGGCCGGGCTCAGAACGCGGTTGCAGAAAGCAGGTTTGACTGTCTGCCAGCCTCACAAGCCTGTATTGGCTCAACCCCACGTCCTCCCCCCGAAGCCCACCTTTGCGTTGTCGTAGGCCGCCAGCCACGCGTCCAGGGGCTTGACCACGTCAGCGTGCAGCGCGGCCGCCACGGTGCGCGGCACGCTCTGGCGGTGCGGAATGGGAGCAGAGGGTCGGTTGCGTGGCCCGGGGTTTGCAAAGCGGGCCGTTGAGGAGAGGCTGAAGCCGCCAGCCTCTCATTGCTGAGTAAGTGCATGCGTGCGTGCAGCAGCATCACAGCAGACCGTGGGCGCCCCATGCAAATTCCTGCGCTAGCTGTCTAGCTGCTGCGCACCCACGCACCTCGGCCAGGCGCGCGTGCAGCTCTGTGGCAAAGAGGGCGGCGTGCTCAGCGGGCACGGGCGCGTGGCTGGGCTCGGCCGGCGCGCGGGGCCCCGCCTGGCGCCAGATGCGCGGGTAGGCCGCCTCGCTGAGGAAGGCGCCCGTTGCGGTGAGGAACGCTGCGCAGCGGGGGGGGTGGGGTTCGGGGGGTGGTGGGCGCCGTGTTGTTGTGAAGGCGGCGGCTAAGGCCGCAGCAGCTGCTGCCGGGCGCGCACGGGCTGCGGACCGGTGTGTGGGTTGGGCTGAGCTGGCAGAGCTGCCGGGTCGCCTGCTCACTGCTGCCGCACAGGGCGAGCGAGGCGGCTGCGCCAGCGGGCGGGCACCGCGCCACCGTGCATGCCGGCGCCGCACTCACTCATGGTGTCCCGCTCAAAGGCCCGCGCCGCGCGCTCCAGGCGGCGCAGGTGCTCCGCAAACACGCCGGCATCAGCCACGGAGCGCTCCTCAGCCTGCAGGAGCGAGGGGCGCGCGCGGAGGGAGGGGGCGGCCAGCAGGAGATGTCAGCGCGCGAGATGTCAGCGCGCGCGGGCGGGCTGGCGCCGCGGGCTCACCTCGAGAGACGTCGGGTGGAAGCCGCCAATGTGGAGCGCCTCCTTGAACTGCGCGGCGCACGGCGCCGGGGGGGCCGCGGGGCGAGCGTCAGAGCGAGCGCACGCGCCCGGCGGGCGCGGCGATGAGCGCGCAGCCTGCCCGCTTGGGCCCCAACCACGCCCCTCGGCGACGCACCTGCTCCGCCAGGGCGCTCATCGCGATGCTGGCTGCGGGGCCCGCGCGAACGCGCGAGTTTCCGTGACGAGCCACGCGCACCGTGCACAGGAGCCCGCACACCGTTCACCGCCAAACAAGCTGGCGCGAGGGGAGAGATTGATTGATATGTCAACGAGTGGAGCAAATTCGACATTCGAGGGGTTTGGTAGAAGTCGCGCGGGCGGGTGGTGCTGCGCCACGCCCCGCCGCCTCGACGCGCTGTGCGCTCGCAGTCCGCTAGCAACTCCACGGGCTGCAGAACTGTCTTGGCAGCGGGCTGGCAAATTCTTAAAAAGCACAGTCCATTTACAAGTCTGAATACACGCGCAAGCAGCAGGGAGTCGGAGGGGGAAGGGGGGGCAGGTACATCGAGGGGCTGTCACGAGGGGCTCCGCAAACCGCCGTCAAGGCGTGCCCACCAGGCCGCGGCGCGCGGCGAAAACGGGGCCGCCGTGGAGCGGGGCCGGAAGGTCTTCGCCCAGCAGGGAGCGCAGCCCGCTACCCGAGGCGCCGCCTGCTGATGGCGGCGAGTGCCGCGGCCCTGGCCCGTCGGGCGGCCGCGCCCCGCCGGCCGAGGCAGCAAACGGCGCTGCCGGCAGCGGCTTGCGCGCCCCGCGCAAACCACCGCTGGAGGCTTCGGCGCTGCCGGCAGAGTCGCCGCCGCTGCTGATGGCGCCGCCGCTGGTGCGGTGGTGGGGGTTCATGCCGTGCTTGGCCGGCCGCGCCACCGGCGAAGCGCGACCAGCAGGCGCGGCGCATGCGTAAAGCGCGGCCGACGCAGCACCGAGCGGCGGAGCTCGTGGAGGGTGCTGCTGCTGCTGCTGCTGCTGCTGCTGCTGCTGCTGCTGCTGCTGCTGCTGCCGCTGCTGCTGCTCCGGCTGCTGCTCCTGTGCTGGCTGCGGCTGCAGCGGCAGCGGCGGCAGTGGCGGCACACCGTAGCGTGCTGCGCTGCCGCTGGGCCCGGGCGAGTTGGTCTCGCCGCCGGCCTCCCCCAAGCGCGCCGCAGCCAGCGCTGCGCTCTCCCTGGCAGTCGCCAGCCCCTCGAACAGTTCGCACGACTCGCGCACGCTGGGGGCGGTGCACACAACTGCGGGCGGGGCAGTTTGGGGTGCAGGTGGGCGGGTGAGCCGCGCACGTGGCGGTTGGCTGGGATGGCAGGGGGCAGACGGCGCTGGGCCCCATTCAAAGGTGGCCAGCGGCACGCAAATCACGGCCTGGCCGACCCACTCACTCGAGGGCGATGCGCCAGCATCATGCGCGCCGGCCCGCCAGCCGCTGCGGACCGGGGAGCTGCCGCCGTCGGCGGGCCGCGGCGAGTCGCTGCCTGCGCTGGGCGTCGGCGCCTCCTGCGGCGGCGTGTCGCTGCCGCCGTTCTGAAGCTGTAGCGGCGGCACTGCTCGCGAGCCCCTCAGGTGGTGTGCCGCCACCGTCGCCGCGCCCCCGCTGCCGCCTGCGCCGGCCGCTGGCGTCAGCACCACGTAGCCGGGGGAGGGCCCGCCAGCTGCGCGCTGCGTGTGCAGGAAGCCCAGGATGGCGGTTTTGAGTTCCGAGCTGCACAGCAGGTGCACCTCCTCGCAAGAGGCACCCAGGGCACCGCCGGCCCAGGGGGTATGTGGCGTGCTTGCCAGCAGGGCCATAGCAGAGGGCCGCAGCTCATGCACGGGGCTGGTGGTGCGGGGCCGCGACCATGGCAGCTGCAGCGTGGCGTGGCGCGCCCAGCGGCCGCTGCCCGGCGATTCGCGCGGCGTCTCCACCGCCGCAGGCGTGGCGGCGTGCGCGGCGTCGTCGTAGCGCGCCAGCAGGTTGCCGCGGGGCTGCAAGCTCGGCGCAGCCAGCTGGAGGCAGGTGTCCGTGCGAAGCCTGGTAGGTTTTTTTTTTAGGGGGGGCGCGCATTTCGCAAGGTAGGTGCGGCAGATGGTCGGCACAAGCGGGGACACACGCTCGCAGCGCCTGCATCCAGTCCTGCCATCCACCCCCCCCACAAAGGTGGGGGATGCCGCGGCGCAAGCCAGCGGAGCTGGGTGCCTCACCTGACCATGCCGAACAGCAGCGCGAGGCGCGTGGTGATGTGGCCGGACAGGCGCGCGCCGCCGCCGCGCGCGTTGTCCGCGCCCACCGCCAGCTGCAGCGAGGCCAGCTGCGCCGCGGCGCGCAAGGCCACCTGCACGGGCGCGCTGGCCAGCGCCGCACGCAGCGCAGCTACGAGGGCAGCGGGCGCCGCCAGGGGCGCGCCCAGGGCGCGCAGCGCACGCAGCGCTGCCCGCACCGCCTTGCGCAGCGCGCGGACCAGCGCACCCAGCGACCTGCTGCCGCTAACAAGGAGCATCGCGAACAGGCGCGCCGCGGCGGACGGGGAGGCGTCCCCAGCGTCCGCGGCGGCGGACGGGGATGCGGCCCTGGCGTCTGCAGCGGCGGACAGCGCGCCCCCAGCGTCCGCACCCGCCGCAGCGGCGCCGGCCCCCCACGGGACGTCGTCGCCCACCGCCTCATCGACGCGGCCGCCCGTAGAATCGATCGTCGTCGTCGCCATGAACCTTGAGACGGCGAGCGCGGCTAGTGGGGAGCGCCCACCGGCCGCAGCGGCCCTTGCGGAGATACGGCTAGGGCCCGGGGGCTGCGCAGGCTGCCGATTTAACGCCCCATCAGCTCCGCGAACCTCGGCCGCAGAGGCGGGCTGTTGGGCCTGGTCCTCCTCTGACAGGCAACAATGATCCTCCAGGGTCTGGTTTCGATTCAAGATCTATATATACCGGTATGCGCCTTGCAAAGTGCTGGCGGTGCCGCTCCTCAAAGGGGGCGCCGGTGCGGCGCTGGCGCCGGTCAAGACGGGCAGCTGCTGTGTCTGGCCCAGTCTACAGTTGGTGCGGCCGTTTGCATAACATTTCCGGCCTACCGGCGGCCCAGAAGCACACCGGCGGAGGCGGGGCGTGCCGGTGTGGTGCCGCCACCACCGCCCCCGCCGCCGCGCGCTCCCCAGCAGGCTGATGCCGCGCTGCACCCGGCCCCGGTGAGCCACAGCGGTGGCCGCTCCAGGCGATGCGACGCGGCCGATGCCGCGCCGCTGGCACGCTGCGCCGCGCCAACGGCGACCTCCAGCTGCCGGGTTCGCTCGCGCTCGCGCTCCAGCGCCGCCCTCAGCCCTGCCGCGTCCGCCAGCAGGTGGCTCACGACCGCTGCCGGCAGCTGCTGGAACGCGGCCTTCTCCTGCTGTCCCGGAGCTGCAGCAACGCGCTCACTGCCACCACCCACCGCCGCACCTTCCGGTAACGGGGCTGCCGCCTCGGCCGCGTTGCCGCCCGACACCGCTGCTGCTCCCGGGCCGAGCAGGGCGCGCACCTCCCGCTCGGCGCGCGCTGCTGCCGCCTGTTCCCAGCGGCGCTGCAGCGCTGACAGCAGCTCGGGTGACACCTGGGACTCCAGGCGCGCGAGCGTCGAGGGCGCGTACGCGCTCAGCGGCCGCTTGGCGCCCTGCCTGCTGGTGCAGCGCGCCGCCTCCTGCTGACGAGGGCCGCCGCCCCCCGCATCTGCAGCTGCGTTGGGGGCGGCAGGGATGAGCTTTGCCGGCATCGGCCCAACATCACCTGCTGCTGCTGCTGCTGCTGCTGCTGCTGCTGCTGCTGCTGCTGCTGCTGCTGCTGCTGCCGTCAGCCCTGATGCTCCTGCTACCGCGGCTGATGCGGATGCTGGGCGGCTGGAGGCCCGGCGGCCGGCCCCTGCTGCTGCAGCGCCCCAGCCGTGCGGGCACGTGTCGGCGCGCCCGTGCAGCGAACCGCCCGCAAAAGGAGGCAGCAGCCAGGCCGCGGGCCCGCGCGGCCGAGCCAGCCGCTCTCTGCGCAGCTCGTCGGCCAGCATCTCCACACGCACAAACAGCTCGGCGGCTTGCTTCCGCGCGGCTGCCGCCTCAGCGCGTGATGCCTCCGCCTCGCGCTGTGCAGCTGCAAGCAGCGCCTCTGCCTGGCTGTGCTGCGGTGCCGGCGGCGCGCCGAGCTCGGTGCGGTGCTCCCAGTCACCACCCTCAGCACGGGGCCTGCCGCCGTCGCCGCTGCTGCCGCTGATGCGTCTTCCGGCGGCGCCCACTGAAGACCTGCGCTGTGCAGAAGCGGCGCCCGCACGCGTGCCGATGGCTTCTGTCAATGGTTGGGAAGCCGCTGCCGCTGCCGCTGCCGCTGCCGCTGCCGCTGCCGCTGCCGCTGCCGCTGCCGCTGCCGCTGCCGCTGCCGCTGCCGCTGCCGCTGCCGCTGCCGCTGCTGCCGTTTGCTGAGCAGGGGCCTGAGCAGTGCCGGCAGCAGCTGAAGCTGCCCCTGCGTCGGCAAGCTGGCGGCGCAGCGCGTCCGCCTGGTCTTTGGCAGCGGCTTGCGCCTCTGCCAGCGCCTGGCGCAGCTCAGCAGCCGTCGCGGCTGCAGCAGCCCGCTGATCGGCGGCCTCTGCTGCCTGCTGCTTTGCGGCTTGCATGGCGCGCGCGAGCTCCTCACGCAGCGCGCGCTCCCTGTCCAGCCCCTTCTCCCTCAGCACAGCCAGGTCAGCCTCCAGGGCAGCAACCTGGCATTGCGCACGCATGATCGGCGGAGTGAGGCGACGCGTAAGTACGCATGCATTGCGCACGGTAGCAATTCTGGCACGCATGCCCTGGAAGTGTTCATTATCACCGCTGCCACCTGCTCACCCGGTCCTCCGCCGCCTGGGCCTTGCGCCGAGCCGACTCGAGCTGAGAGTCGAGGAGGGCGCGCTGCACCTCCACCGCGCGCACCGCTGTCGCAGCGGCTGCGGCAAACGTGGCTCTGCCCTTCCCCGCCCCCTGCTGCTGTTGCTGCGGTTGCTGCTGCTTTTGGCCGGCCTCTGCAGCCTGTCGCGGCACAGAGTGCTGATCAGGCCCCGCAGCGGCGTGTGAGGGCACTGGCTGTTTGCCAGCACCCAGCGGCTGTTGTTGTGGCACGTGCCATGGGCCTGCCCTGATCGGAGTTGGCCGCTCGAGGCTCGCTGCGTCCTCTCGCCATCGCTTCCCCGCCAGCTCATCCAGCAGCGCGCAGTAGTGGGCGTGCTGTGCATCCACCTCGGTCCTCAGCGCCGCAAGCTGCTTGCGCAGCTCGTCGGCGACGGGGTTGCGCTCTGCCGGGGGGACGAAGCCCCAAAGCGGTGGCACCACCTGTGCAGGACCGACGTCTGCGCTGACGCCGCTGCTATCCGGCAACGGTTCCATCTGGCGCCGTCCGCATCCGCCGCACGCTGGCGCTGCGCGCTGTCGCTGCTGCTCGCGCGTGTCACCTCCACTGCGAGGGCCCCGCGCAGCTGGATGGCGACATATAAAGCACCATGCACGACGGCAAGCCCTGTAGACGGTGCGAAGTGGCAAAAACAGTCAGCGTCCGGGTCAACGGCGCGAACTCGCTGAGTTGCGAGGTCGAAACGGCTTGGATAGAGTGGATTGACGGCGCGCGCTTGAATCCAGTGCGGCCGTGTATGGTCGCTGTGGCAAGGGCTCCCTGGCGGCGCTGCGCAGGTGTTAGTCTGGCAGGGTGTAGCCGCCGAGACCTGTGCCCTGCGGTCGCAGGTGCCAGCCGGTGTCGCCGGTGCCAGCCGGTGCAGCTTCAGTTATGCGACAGTCACAGGGTTGCGTGAAATCAAAGGGAATTCCGCTGCAATGTTACACAGCCGAATGCAAGCGTGAAACATGCGCGCCATCAGTGCAGCGGCGGCCGTGCAGGCGGTGGCACGCCTGGCAGCGGGGTCCGCGCCAGGGGTGGCGGCAGCCCCATGGGACCTGGCGGAACAGGGCCCTGGGGCGGCTGCGGAGGCGCCACACCCAGCATGGGACCAGGCGGCCCGGCAGGCGGCACTGGCATGCCGTTGTAGGGCCCCGGCGCAAAGGCGGCGTGAGGCGCGTGGGGCTGGTGCTGGGGGTGCGGCTGCATGGGGTGGAGGTGCTGGAATGGAGGGCGCTGGAGTTGAATCATATGTTGGTGCTGCATGTTTGCTACCAAAGCGTGCTGTTGCGCTGCCGCAATCTGTTGCGCCACAAAAAGCTGCGGCTGCGGGTGGAGGAGAGGCCGCATCATCATTTGCTGCGGCTGCTGCTGCTGCTGCAGGTGCGGCTGCATCTGCATCTGCATCTGCGGCTGCATCTGCGGCTGCGGGTGCAGCTGCAGGTACGGCTGCGGGTGCTGCTGCTGCTGGTGCACCGGCTGGAAGTGGTCGTGTAGGTGGTGCTGTTGCAGCGTCGCCGGCTGCGGCTGGTGGTACTGCTCAGGGCCCGGCTGCTCGTAGGGCTGCGGAACCGCCATCACAGCGGCGCCGGCGCTGCTGCCCGGCAGCATCGAGTGCAGCGGCGCCACTGCTGCCTGCGTCGTGTGTGGCCCCACACCCGCGCCGCCCTCCACCCCGATGTCCTCCATGTCCGCATCGCCGCCCTCGCCACCAACGCCCGCGTCGCCCGGATACGGCTCGGGCGGCAGCGGCGGCGGCTGCGCGTCCGCTGCAGCGGCAGGGTCGTCCGCTGGCAGCGGCGGGGGCGTGCCAGGCGGCAGCGGCGGGGGCGACTCGCCGTCTTCTTCTCCGCCAACCTCCTCCGGCGGTGGCAGCGGCGGGGGCGCGTCCGGGTCGTACTCCTCCCACGGCTGCACGCCAGCGGCGCCGGCAGGCGCTGCGCCCTGCCAGCTCCATGGCGCCGACTCGTGGTAGGGGTTTGCGGGGACCCACGTGTCAGCAGATGCCAAGCCTGTTGGCGGGGGTGGGGGGTGGGGGCGTTGTTTGTGGGCAGGCATGTCTGGCTGAAGATTTGGGGGCGCGGACCTTTCTTGACAAGCGCTGCGCACAGCGCCCACAAGCCGCAACAAGCACTGCCGCCAGGCCCCCTCCGCACCTTGGCCGCGGGCCAGCTCTGCGGCGTCGTCGCGCTGCGGCGCTGCCGGGACGTTGGTGATCCAGGACTCGTCATCGCCACTGCCCTCAACACTGGCCTCGCGCCAGCTGGCCCCTGCAACGTCGGGGGGCGTGCTGCTGCGCCACGGCGCCAGCGTGCCCTGCTGGGGCTGCTGCTCCTGCCAGAACACCGGCTGCTGCTGCTGCTGCTGCTCGTACCCTGGCGCCTGCTGCTGTGGCCACTGCTGCTGCTGCTGCTGCTGCTGCTGGACCGGGCCGCCCCACTGCTGCAGGAGCGTTGCGTCCATCGGCTGCGGCGGCTGCAGCCATGCTTGCTCGTGCTGCCCTGGGTGTTGCAGCAGCAGCTGCTGCCCGCCTTGCGCCTGCTTCGCCATATGCTGAGCGTGCAGTCTTTCCTGCTCAGCTGCTGCCTCGGCGCGCGCCCGCTCCTCTTCAGCCGGTGCCAGCACATCGCGCCACGTGGCAACACGGCTGTCAGCAAGGGCCTCTTGCATAGGGTCAGGCAGCAGCGCTGCAGCTGCGTCTGGTCGCGGCTGCAGCGCCAGCGATGCATCGCCCAGCAGCTGCTGGAGCAGCGGTGCACCCGGGGCGCGAGAGCGGCTGCCCGCGCTGTCCTCTGCCATGCCGCCGAATGGGTCCATTAGCAGCACCACCTCCACTGCAGGGCCAAAAAGGTTGCAGCACAGCTGGTGCTCGCTGCCAGCCGGCACAGCCCCTGGGCTCTGGCTTGGCGGCGGGGCGAGTGCTTCCCTGCCCACGTCGGCGGCAGCGGCCTGTGCCATGCGCTGCGCAAGCTCTGGCATGATCTCGGCCTCTGTCACCACGCGCGGTGGCGCCGGCAGGATGATGCGCGCCAGTCGATAGTCAAAGCCACCGGAGCGCTGCGGCAAAGATTGGGAAGAGGGGGGCTCTTGTGACCGGCGCAACCGAGCGCGCTTGTTTGCATGCAAACGAGGCGATCCAAGGCGGTGCAAACCGCAGCGCATGCCGGGCTTGAAGCATGCAGCGCCACCGGCCCCTCTCACCCTGCGCTTTTCAGCCCGCTGCCGTCCACTGCTGGCGCCGCTCTCAACGGCGCCCGCGGCGGCCGTGGCATGCCCCAGTGCAGCCAGGCGTTCATACCCCAGCCGCAGATAGGACGCCTCCAGCAGCCCCTTGCGCCCCCAGGCGTCCAGCGTACGCGCCACGCGCGCGCGGCTGGCGTCGTCGCTGGCCGCCAGTGCCACCATCCGCGTCAGCCCCGCGCCCGCCATGGCCGGCAGCGCGTGCGCGACGTGTGCGGGCGCGTTGGGGCGGCGCGCGTGGGACAGCAGGCAGTCCACGAGGTGGAGCAGGTGCACGCGCGCCACACCAGCAGCCACACTTGGGAAGGGGGTGGGAGCCGGGATACGGGTGTTGCTCAGAAAGCAGCAAGACGGTCAGGGTGCATGCATGCGTGCATGTGGCAGCGCCCCTGAGCCCCCCTGATAACATGACCCCCAAGCACCATTGGCGCAACCGCTCACCGCTCCATGCGCTCCACGATGCGTGCCACAACGCGGCGCGCGCCGTTGTCTGCGTCGGCCTCGACCCGCTCCATCAGCGCCGCCGCCGCTGCCTTGATGCCTGCGCTGGTGCCGGTGAGCTGCAGCAGCACGGCGTCAATGGCAGCGTCGGGGCCGGCAGCCTGGGCGCGCCCCTCCTCGCCCGCCACCTGCCGGGGCTCGCCCTCGCCGCCGCTGCTGCGGCCGGCGCCGTTCACCACGCCTGGCGGGGCGGCGCTGGGACCGTCAGCTGCTGTGGCCGCGTGGAGCGGCTGGCGGCGGGGGCCGCCGATGCGAGTGACTGCTGGCGCTCGCACTTGGCCGTCCGGCTGCTGCGGCTGCGGTGGGTCTGGCTGCTGGGCTGGCTGCACGCTGGCTGCAGCTATGTGGGGAGCACTGGCTGGAGCTGCAGGCCTGCCGGCCCCACCGCCAGCCGCAGCCGCGACCAGGGCCTGCACCAGCAGGGCTTTTGCGCTGCTGCTGGCAGCAGCAGCCTCGCAAGAGGCCGCGGCTGATGCAGCAGCGTGTGCATGCGCGGCCCCAGGCAAAGCGGCGCTGCCGGACTCTTGCTGATGCTGAGCAGGGCGCAGCGTCAGCTCTGGCTCCTCCAACTGCTGCTGCTCATCCTCCTGCTGCTGCTGCTCCTTTTCCTCCTGCTCCTGCTCCTGCTCCTGCTGCTGCTGCTGCTCCTTCACCCGCTGCTGCCGCTGCTCACGGACGCGCTGCTCCTCCTGTTGTCCTGCCTGACCACCATTCTTCTGCTCAATCCGCTGCTGCTTTTTCCGCTGCTGCTTGTCCTCTTCCTGCTCTGCTGCCTGCTGCTGCAGAACCTTCGGCGGGCCATTCGGGTGGTGCTGCTGCTCCGTCTCCTTCTGCTGCGCCTCCTCCTCCACCTGCTGCTGTTCATCCTCCTCCTCCTCCTCCTCCTCCTTCTCCTGCTGCTGCTGCTGCCGCTGCTGCTCGGCGAGTGGCGGGGCGACCTCTGCGGCCGCCGCCGCCTGGTGCGGCGGCGTGGCCATGCCCTCCGCCCAGTCCGGCGTGCTCGTGCCCAGCCATGTCAGCGGGCGCGCCACGAGCTTGCTGTTCTTGCCGCTGCCCTTGGTGCTGTAAAACGCGCTGAAGCCGTTGGCAAAGAAGCCCAGCTCTTCGTCGCCATCGTCGTAAACGATGCGCCACGGCTGGTTCTGCGGCGGCCCGCCCTCGCCGCTGTGCCCGCGGCCCCTGCCGCGGCCACGCCCCCGCCTGCTGCGCTCTCCGGGCCCTGGATTCGGCGAGACGCGGCCCTCGTACTCGCCCACCAACAGCGGGCCACGACCGCGCCTGCTCGTCCACACCGCCTGAGGGAGGTGCGGGGAGGAGCTGGCTGTGGGCAGGGGCGCATGCAGCGGCGCGAGCGCCATGCAGCGGCGCGCAGGCGGCGCGGCGCGCCGACCAGTGGCCGACATGCTCTATGCCCGCCCTGGACGGCCGCATGCGACTTGCTCACCCGCACTCGGAGTCCCTCCAGGCCCGTCTGCGCTCCTGTGTCGCCGATCACCACCTGGCGAGGCCGTCCGCCCTCCACCTCCTCCTGCATGCCTGCCGACTATGCTCGCCGTTCAGTGCCCCATACGCGCTCCTGCCCTGCGACCCCTGGCTTTGAAGCAGTACGAGTTAGGCGGTGGCGCGGCGGCGGGCGGCGGTCTTTGCGGCGCGTCACTGCACGGTGATGGCCACCCAGCCCGGTGATGGCCGCCTACAGCGGAGCGCAGCGATTGCATTACACAGATCACATGGCGGCCTCTGGTCGTAAGCTAGAACTCTTTCACAGCCTAGAAGCCGGCGCGGCTGCGTGCCGCCGCTGCCGCAGACCGCGCCGCGTCCTCTCGCCAGCGCGCCAGCAAAAAGTTGCCCAGCAGGCCCAGGTCGGGGCCCGGTGGCCCCACCGCTGCCGCGGCGCCAGGCGCGTGCTTGGCGGACATGGAGCCGGGTGCGTCCAGGGAGGAGCCGCCCGCACCTGGCTGGCCGCCGACCCCCGCCCACATGCCGTGCCCTGGAGCTGCGCCGGTGCCGCCCGCCCCCGCGCCTGCGCCGGTGTTGCTGCCGCTGTTGGCGCCAAACATGCCCCGCGCGGCTGCCTGCAGCTTGGCGAGCTGGGGGCTGTCGCTGATGGAAAGCTGCAGCATGGCCTCTGACAGCAGGCGCGCACAGCAGCCCGGCAGCTGCCGCTCCAGCTGCGACAGCTGGGACGCCAGCGCGTCAACGGCAGCCTGCGGCAGGAGGGGTGGATTGGATTCGTGTTGTTTTGTTTTGCTTTGTTTTGCTTTATGGGTTGTTTTTGAGGGGGTTGATTGTTGGGGCCGGTGTGTGTGCGGTTGCGGAGTGGCATTGTGTTGGCTGGTGGAGGAGGCCGCGCGAGTATGAACTGTGCGACTCGACGCACAGCCAACAAACAGCTGGCCGCTGCGCACGGCGACCCGAGGCGCGCGCGGCGCACCTGCTCAGGCCCGCTCGAGGAGGGCGCCAGGGAGCGCAGTGCCGGCAGCAGCGCGCGCGACAGCGCAGCCTCCCCCTCGCCCACCGCGCCCGCCGCGCCGCGCGCCGTCACGCGGGCCAGAATGGCCACGTCCGGCGCAGCGCCCGTGCCTGGAGGCAGCCCTGCCGCGGTGCCGCCGCCTGGCGCATGGCCCACGTCGACGCTGAGCCCCTGCAGTGAAGGCAGGCGGCGGTAGACAGCGCGAGGCTCGTCGCCGGCGCCGTCCGGATCAGGACCAGCCTCGCCCACGGCTGCGGTGCCGCGCGCAGCCCCACCGCTGCCAGACCCGTCAGTCCCGCCGCCGCCCCAAGAGCGCTGCGCTGGCATGGCCCTGCTGGGCAGTGTTCCAGTGGGACCTGCGGCGGGCGTCGGGGTCGTGGTCTGCTTTAGGAAGGGGTTCGCTCAAGCCGACAGACACGGCGCTGCACAAACACGCAGTCAAACACGCGTGGGGTGGCACCGCAGTGAGTCCCCACCTCCGGCTGCCCAAGCGTCAGAGCCGGTGCCGCTGACACCCCTGACCGTCCCGGTTGCACTTCCAGCCATGCTGCCGGCACGGCTGCCAGGAGCGGCGCCAGATGGCTGGACGTCGCGCTCCGGCGTCGCCGCCGCTTCGCTGCTGCGGAGTGTGCCACGCGCTGCCGCATCGCGGTCGCTGGAGGCCGCCTTGAGGGTGCCCCCTCCAAAGTCCCACGTCGGCAGCGTACCCTGTTTGCGTTTGCGTTTGAGCTTGGCCTGTTGAGCGCACACGGCGGCTCGCCATGCGGGGCAGTGGCTGTACGGTTGCCTTAGCTCCTCACACCCCCAGCGCAGGCAAAGCAGTGTTGGCGGTGGCAACTCTTGGTGGTGCAGCGCGGCGCGCAGCCTACCCCGTACTCGCTCGGCGATGGCCCCCGCTGCGGCACCACTGGCCGCTTGCGGCGCGCGTATTCAGCCACCACTGCCACCAGCGCTGGGGGCGCCTCCAGCGCAGACGCCACAAAAGGGTGAGACAGCAGCTCCCGCGCCGACGGCCGCGCAGTGGGATCTTTCTGTGGGGTTGCAGAGGGGCCGAGCGGTGCAGCTGGTGGGGGCACCGGCGCGGGAGCGGTTCCCTACCTGGGCTCACTCGGCGGCCGGCCCGCTTCGGGGCGCGCGCCCCTTGCCCCCTCACCCCTGCACGGCAAGCGGGCCTAACTCCCCTGCCCGCACCTGCAGGCAGGCCGTCACAAAGTCTCGGAACTCTTCGCTGAAGGGGCCCTCCAGCCGGGGTGGGGGCTCGCGGGGGATCACAAACAGCACCCGCATGGGGTGGAGCTCGGCATGGGGCGGGGCTGCCAGAGCCATCTGCAGGCAGTGTTGGGAGGAGGCGGGGCAGGTCAGGGCCTCATTCCAAGCCGTAAGACCAGTCGTGTCTGTTCTGCCCTGTCAAGAGGCGGCTTCAGGGGGCGTAACCAGCTGCCCAAGCTACCCCGCATTGCGCAGCGCAGGGGCAGCAGGGGGCCAGCAGGGGGCCAGCAGCGCGCCGCGTTGCCACGCGTGGCGCGCACCTCTATGCCCGTGATCCCCACGCTCCACACGTCGGCGCTGGTGGAGTAGCCCTCCTCGCTGCTCTCGATGACCTCTGGCGCCATCCAGTAGGGTGTGCCCACAAAGGTGCGCCGCCTGAAGCCCAGCGTGCCGGTGAGCTGGCCGCTGACGCCAAAGTCCGAAATGCGCACCTCACCCGCCGCGGACAGCAGCACGTTGGCCGCCTTGACGTCGCGGTGGATGCGGCCCTCGCCGTGCAGGTAGGCCAGGCCCTGCAGCACGCACCGCAGGATGAAAGCGATGCAGGCCTCGGGCAGGGGCGCAGACGCGAGCTGCGGGGCGGTTGGCAGGGTGCGCATGGTTGAGGGTTTGGCGCCGGGTGGGTGGGCCGTTTTTCCCGCGGGCCGTCTTTGCAATTTGCCGGTTGGCAAGGTGGCAAGGCGCGGCGCCCATGCACGTGGGCGCGTGCCCCGCGCGTGCCGTCCTGCCCCACTAAGCACTGCTCCCCTGTGCCTGACACCCCCCTACCGCGCCCCCCACCAGGTCTGCCGCGCTGCATGCCAGCAGCTCCATGAGGATGAGCAGCTCACTGGAGCCGGGCCGCACCAGCGCGCCGTAGTAGCGCGTGATGTGGGCGCAGCGGCAGCCCGCGAGGGCCGATATCTCCTGCACAGGCAAAGGAGGAGGTGGGGGCAGCAGGCGCACTCAGCACAGGGTGGGACAGGCAAAGGGCAGGGCTGTTGCTGCCGTTTCTTTGTCTGATCCCCCCGCCTGCTTGGCATCCCTACTGGGTCCCACCTTTTGAATGTCCTCGATGTCGTCCTCTCTGAAGGGGAGGAGTGTGTGGGGGTCGCAGCGAGTTAGGCCGAATTCAATGGCAAGCTTTTGTGGTTGCAGGCGCGTGCTGAAAGCATAAGCGGTCTCCAGGCACGCCCCTCATGCAACCTAGCAGGCCCGATGCATCCCGCCGTCCCAGTTCACCCACATGTCCTCCAGGTCGATCACTTTAATGGCCACCTGCTGCCCGCTGTGGGTGTCAACCCTGGATGGCAGGGGCAGGGGGGCGGGTGTTGGCGGTGTTGGCGGGGCGCATGTGCTTGCACGTCGCCCAACTGCTCCGGCAGCCGGGTTGATGGAGCGCCCCCCGCCCGCTCAAGCCTCACCCGCGGTAGACCTCGCCATAGGATCCGCGCCCGATCAGCTCTAGGCGCTCGATATGGTCCGGATCCAGCACCTCTGCCGGGGGCGCGTCCGCCTCCATCGGCGCGCGCCGCTCAAAGCGCGCTGCCGCGTTTGCGCCGCGCGCCGCTGCGCCGCTGCGCCGCTGCGCCGCCAGGCGAGCCGTCCTAGGGCAGGGTAAACTTGGCCCAAAGGCGGTCGCGTACGTGTGATGGCGGTCCCGACGGCGCAGGGCGTGCGGCCTGGCAGGGGCCCGCGTTTGATCAGCTTCGATCGTACGGTACCAGCGATCACTGGCAGTTGTATTCACACTTCAACGGTTGCGTGCAGGCGACTTGGCAGGTGCCGCTGCTGGGCGGTGCGCAGCGGGTGTGCAGTGCCGACGCGCCACGCTGGCCCGCTGGCGGCGGCCTGATTTGCAGGGCGGCGCTCCCCCCGGCGCTCCCCCCAGGGCGGCGCTCCCCCCCTCAACCTGCCACCAGTCTGTGACGAGTGCTGCTATGACGCGAGCCCCGACCCAACAGCAGGGCTTTACACGGTGGGCCGGCCGGCAGCTGCAGACTTGTTCACCACAGCCCCGTCGCCAGCCTCGAGCGCGGCCAGCGCGTCGTCTACGCGGCTCAGCAGGACGGCGTACGCGCTCGTGCGCTCGGCCCCGCGCCCGCCCGTGCCCGACTCGGCGCCGGCTGCGGCAGCGGCTGCGCGCGCCTCGTCCTGCCGCACCACCTCGTCCGCCGCAACCTTGACGGGCTTGCTGCTGCCGCGCGAGCGCCCCAGGCCGGGCAGCTTCACGTCCACCGTGACGGTGCCGCCAGAGACCTGGCGGGGCGGGGAGGGAGCACCCGGCGCGTTTGGAGCTCGCAGCAGAGGGTCACAGAGCATGGCCGCAACAAGCTGACCGAGCGTGCGCTCCGTTGCAAGCCGAAACGCAGTGCTTCAACACCCTGCAAGGCCCAGCACCGACCTTGACGACGGTGCCCTCTCCAAACACACCCAGCTTGGGCACGGTCACACGGTCCCCCACGGCGAGCGCGGGGCCGCCATCTGCCGCGCCGCTGCCGCCGCCCGTGGCGCCTGCGCCCCCCGGCCGCAGGCGCGGTGGTAGCGCGGCCTCGAGCTCGTCCAGCCGCTTCGACAGCGCCGCCGCGTCGCTGGCCCCGCGCCGGGACTCTGCCAGCGCCAGCTGCAGCTCCAGCACCGACTTGGACACCACCTGGCGCACCAGGGCGGGGCCGCGCGCCACGGTGCCGCGCAGCCCCGACAGCAAGCGCTCCGTGGTGCGCAGCCCAGCCAGGCGCTCCTCCGCCTCGGCGCGGATCTGGCGGCGGCGCTCGAGGCGGGCGCGCGCGTCTGCCAGCTGCGCCTCGATGCTGGCAGCGACGCGCTCCATGTCGGCCGCGGCGGCGGCGCGCGCGGCCTCCTCGCTGGCGGCCAGCGCGCGCGCATCGGCCACCACGGCCCCGTCAAAGCCCAGGCGCGCGGCGATGTCCAGCGCATTGCTGGCGCCCGCTGCACCCCAGGCGAGCTCGTAGGTGGGCGCTAGGCTGGCGGTGTCAAAGCCCATCGCGGCGTTGGCAAAGCGGGCATCCTCCGCGGGCAGTGCCTTGAGCTCGGCGTGGTGGCTGGTGGCCAGCGTCAGCCCGCCGCGCGGCGCGAGGGCGTCCAGCACCGCGCGCGCCAGGGCGGCGCCCTCCCCCGGGTCCGTGCCGCTGCCCACCTCATCCAGCAGCACCAACGAGGAGGGCCCCGCAGCCGCCAGCACGCGGCGCAGCCGCCGCACGTGGCCGCTGAATGTTGACAGGTTCTGCTGCAGGCTCTGAGAGTCGCCGATGTCAGCCAGCACCGAAGAGAACCAACAAAGCCGCGGCGCCGGGGAGCCCGCCTCCACGGCCAGAAACAGCCCCGCCTTGGCCATGAGTGCAGCCAGGCCCGCCGCCTTTAGCGTAACCGTCTTGCCGCCTGGGGGGGTTGGGTGTTTGATGCGGCCGCGTGAGTTTGTGCTTGCATAAGGCAGACGAATGAGCAGTCAGCACACGGATCAGTTATGGCCCCAATGCAGCTGCGACCCCAGTCCCTCACCGGTGTTGGGTCCCGTGATGGTGACCACGCTTTTGGCTGGGGGCACGCGCAGGTCCAGGGGGTGGGGCCGCCCTGCCCGCTCGCGGCTGCCGCTGGGACCTGCGCCTCCCGGAGGCTGCGCCCAAAAGGTGGGCACCGCGGCAAAGTCAGAGGCAAAGGGGCGGTCGTCCGCCGTTGGGGGCCGCGGCAGCGGAGGCAGTGCTGCCTCCAGCAACAGAGGGTGCAGCAAACCCGGCACGTGCAGGGGGGACGCGGTATCGGCGTGGGCCCTGCGGGAGGGGGGGGGGCGTAGGAAGTGGTCAACAGCAGGGATAGACGGGGGTGGGTGGGTGGGTGGGTCGCCATGTTCCGCTCAACGAACGGTGCCCATTGCCAAGGCACAGGTGGTGACACCGACCTGCTCACGAACTCGAACCGCACGCCGCCCATCCAGGCCGCGTGTGCTGCGCGTGCCGCAGCCAGGTCCAGCTCCCTGACCGCTGCCAGCAGCGCTGCCAGCTGCGGGCCGCGGCGCCCCAGCGCAGCGCTGAGTCGCGCCAGCACCGCCACCTCCAGCTCCCTCTCGCGCCCCGCCAGCTCCGTCTCCCTGTTGTTCAGCTCCACTGCGCCCGCGGGCTCCATGTACACAGTGGCGCCTGGGGTGGGGCGGGGCAGTGGCATCAACCAGGGCGTTCACACGGCAGCGTGGTTGAGAGGGCAGGGAAGGCAGACCTGGCGTGCCCTGGCTGGAGCCATCAGCCCAAGCTGCAGCAAGTCATTGCGCACCACCGCCGCTGCGCACCTGATGTGCTAGCGCCCAGCTTGACGCTGCCCTTGGGCAGCTCGGACCGCCGGTTGGAGCGAACGCCCACGCAGAAGCGGCCGCGGACGAGGAGGGGTTCGCGGCTCTCCGCAGCGCCGCGCGCTGCCAGGTCCCGCGCGGTCGCCGTCACCAGCTCGCGCAGCGCAGACAGGTTGGCGGTGCGCTCGGCGCGGGTGGCGGCCAACTTGGCGTCCGCTCTGTCCGTCACGGATCCGCCTTGGATGCAGGCGCGCAGCGCAGCGACGGTCGCCGCCTCTTCAGCGGGGATGGCCTCTGCCAGGCTGGCCAGTGCGGGGAAGCGCGCCCCCTGCACGGCTGCCGCCTCCGCCGTTCCCTCCTGGGCCTGCGCCTGCGGCCCATCGGAGGCGCCTGCAGCGGGTATGCAGGCGGCTGCGCGCAGCTGCAGCGCCGCCTCCAGGCTGGCTGCGACGCCCTCCAGCTGCTTGGCGTTGAGCACCGAGCCTGCAGCTGCAGCCTCGATAGCGGGCCGGAGATCCAGAACACCTGCAGTTTGGGAGATGGTTTGTGGGGGGTCGGGCCAGGCCGGCTTCAGCGCTACCAGGCGCGTGCGCGGCGCCTGCCACGCCAGCTGCTGTGCGGGGCCATCACTCCCCCACCCAAAGATTGGGCTGCTACGCTGCCCCGGCGGATTGGTGACGTCCTGCGCGACCCACCCTCTATCGGCAGGCTCGCAGCGCCCGCCTCCTCCGTCTGCTGCAGCAGCAGCTCGCTCTCCGCCTGGCTTGCCCCCAGCCGCAGCCCCGACAGTGCAGCCTCGGCGGCCATGGGCGTGACGCAGAAACACGCCACCTGTCGCAGGTGTTGGAGGCGTGATATCATGCAGGGGGGGTGAAGGCTGGTTTTGCACCCCTGCTCAGCAAACTTGGATACAGGACGCGCCACACACCCCATGTGCCGCCAACTCGCCGTGCGCGCACCTGGCGACACACGTCCCGCCACTCCAGCACCTCCAGCGACTCATCCTCTGCACTGAGCTCGCTGCCAAGCTGCGCGGTGGCACCCAGCACGGCATCGTCTCCACCCGCCGCTGCGGCCGGCGTGGCAGGACGCCGGCGGCCGAGCGCGCGCACCGCAGCGGCGGGGCGCGCGCCGAAGCAGCGGCACTTGGCCGGCCTGCAGCAAGCCCACGGCTCAGGCTCAAAGCGTGCACCCGCTGCTGCGACGACCAAGCGCGGTCTGGTGCGCAGCGGCCTGCTGCTGATCAGCAGGGGCGTTCGGCCAGGCCCGCCAGGCCAGGCCGACCCGTCCGGCCTCCCGCGCTGCTGGCGGGCGGCCAATTGCGCTGACATTGCAGTCGCGGTCGTTCCTGGCCGCAGCCGGTCCTGGGGGGGTTGCGCACTGAGGCGCCGCCGAGTGGCCTGAAGGTCTATGGCAGCCCTGCTCCCGGCAGCTGCTGGGCCTGGCCAGACGGTGCCTGAAACCGCTGTATTTTACACATGCAAAAGAAATATACTGATCACTCGTCATCTGCGGCTGCTCTCTTTACGCCGTGCGGCGCTTCCTGCTGCTCCTGTTGCTGCTGCTCTGGACACCAGCCCTTTCTCTCCTGCTCCTGTCGCTGCTCCTGTTGCTGCTGCTGCTGCTGGTGGTTTCGTTGCTGCTGCTGGTCGTGCCGCTGCTCCTGCGCAGCCCGTACGCAGCTTTCCTGATGCACCTCACCCGGCGTGCTGAGCGCGCCACCATCGCTGCTGTCGTCGCCGGGCGAGTCGCTGCCGCCGCTGCCCAGTCGGCTGAGGTGGGCCCTGCTGCTGCGACCGCTGCTGCCGCCGTCGTCGCACTCCGCAGCGTTGTTTTCGCCGCCGCCGCTGCTGCTGGCGCTCGTCCCTGCAGCCGCAGCCGCAGCACTGGGCTTGCTGCCGCCGCTGCCGCCGCTCCCGCCGTTTGCGTCCAGCCAGTTCTGGAAGAGGCGGGTGTAGACGCCCTCCAGGCGCGCAACAAAGGGCCGCGCCGCGCACAGCGGCGAGCCCAGCACGCGCTGGCGCATGCCAGCGCGCAGTGCTGCGAGGCGGGGGATGTCGGCGGCGGCCTCCACCGCGCGCGCCACGTACGCGTCCGCGTCCCCAGCAACCCAGCCCTCTGCGGCCAGGCCCACAGCTGACAGCAGGCTGGCGCCGACGTTTGAAGCGTGGCAGCGGCCGTGCAGCGTGATAACCGGCACACCCATGAACAGCGCCTCGGCAGTGGTGGTGGTGCCTGCAGGTTTTGCGGGGGGCAGCGTTCAAAGGGGAGCTCGGGAACGACTGCTGCAGCGTGCACAACGGGCACGGCGGGCTGAATCGTACAGTCAATCACAAGCCAAGCGTCCCCCCCCCCCCCCCCCCCCCCTCCCCCCCCCCCCCCCCCCCCCACCCCCCCCCCCCCCCCCCCCCCCCCCCCCCCCCCCCCCCCCCCCCCCCCCCCCCCCCCCCCCCCCCCCCCCC